>JAYJMB010003002.1:0-14602 GCA_036873735.1 Pouteria campechiana
TTATTTAATACACTTTAGTGTACCCCAAACCTCATCCTCATGTTTATATTAATAATCCATTCAATTTCATAACTTTTCATAATAATTTTCCCAAAAATTTAATTATACAATCTGTTGACCTGACAAAAATTACCAAAACTTTATAATAACAAAAATTTGCATTTTTGAAATTTTTCAGGGCCTTACAGTACACTTACATTGGAAAATCCACAATATCTAGTAAATCCATAATAAGTAGCATCAGAATGCAAGCCCCTTGCTTGCCAAAATATAAAACAATAATAAATTTGTATGACAAAATTGCCTCTTACTTAGGCATATTTTGTACACAAGTAAATGACTAAAGAATAAATGATTCAATAATAAAAGTAGTAAGTTAAAACTCCTTGACATTTGATTTAGATGTAGATTTGAATGTGTTATTCAGGGTTTAGCACAGATGGAGTTGAAACTTTGAAAGAAAACTTTGAAGTCTTATAAATGATTGATAAGCTCATAACATATCATATTTTTATATCTAAATTCATTTATTTTAGATCCTCTTTTGATATGAATTTAGTGGTTTATTTTGACATTCAAGTAAATATTGCACTTAACAGAGTTTATTTTTATTTCAAGTGTTAATATCTGTAAAAAGAAGTTGAAGATTACAAAAGGCATTACTTGTAAGCAAATTCTAGTATTGATGGAGTCAGATTTGGAAAATGTGTTCAACATGAAAGTTTTATCCTTTATTCTTAGATTTTCAACACATCATGAATTATAAGATTATGACATTGTCTAAGAAAGTTATGGCTAAAATACTGCAACTGTCTCCAAAAGATGAAACTCAGTTTGAAATACTAACAATTTCAAACATTGTCAAAAAGTGTCACTTTGAGGTGATTTGTGAAACAGGAAAAGAAAGATTCAGAAACATTAATCTACATAAAAGTTACATGCCTTCAAATTATCTGTCCAATGAATTAAAAATTACTTAATTTATGAGTTTTTATGAGAAAGTTATGATCGAAACACTTAAGGACATGCGAAGTGATTTTGTACACTGATGCAATTATGCCACTTCAATGTCTGAAAATTAACTTCAGACAATGTAGAAATTTCAAACAAAGGCGAAAAACATCTTGGGACAAAATAGAGTGCAAAATAGGGAATTTCATATGTTTTCAAGAATCTAAGATGTGTGCAAGTTGGAGTATATTTAGAAGCTAATTTTTGAGCATAAGTTGTGTTGCAAATTTAGAACCCAAGGCATGTAATAGCTCAATTATTTTAGCTCCTATTTTTATGCATTGGATACAACATGAAGCTATCTTTTTGTGTAGAAATACTGAGTAATTCTTAGAAGAGGATCTCTATGCGTGGAGATATTGTAGTAAATGGAGAAGTTCTACTAAAACCCTTTTGCTTAGGTTATTTAAAGGGATCTTTAAAATAGAGTGAGAGATAGAGAGAGAATTTAGTAGAGAAGAGTGTATGTGAGAAGCATAAGGAAGCAAGAGAGATTCTAAGTTTGTGGAGATATTGTAGTAAATGGAGGAGTTCTAAAATACCCTTTGGCTTGGGTTATTTAAAGGGATCTCTAGAATAGAGTGAGAGATAGAGAGAGCATTTAGTAGGAAGAGAGAGAATTTAGTAGAGAAGAGTGTATGTGAGAAGCAAAGGGAGCAAGAGAGATTCTAAGTTCTGCAACATGCATATTTTCAAGATTGTTCTTTTTGTTTTCAGCATGAACTAATTTTCTTTTTCTGGGGTAAAGATATAGCCCTCATTATTATTCTATGTTAAATAGGGATTATTGGTTGATTGATTTAGTTTTATCGTGTTTCATTCACTGTGTTTATTGCAATCATTTAATTTATTAAATTTCCTTATCACCAATTTTGTGAATTAAATGGATTGTCTAGGAAGATGGTTATGGTACACACCTTATGCTAAATCATGAGCTCTCTTAAATGAATGGATAGATGATTATGGTACACACCTTATGCTAAACCAATTTATTTGGTTCATTAAAGTTCTTCTGATCTTAGTTGGTTTTCACCTCGATTATGCTAGACACCATAAGTAATTGGAAGGAGTGAAAATCCGTGATTTAAACCCGCACACCTAACGATAATAATCATATATTTAATAGAATGAACCCTAGACAATGAATTGATGCCAACATCCAAACAACATAGGACATCATTGAGTGGTGAAATCGGATCCTTAGACTCTTGCAACCTGAGAATCTCTTTTACATTACTCATTGCCACTATTTCTGTTATAAGTTTGTTTATTCAATCTCCACTTCAATCAATCTCCAATTCTTCCTAATTCCCAACCACTGCGACCATAGCAACCCAGCATTATTATACCCTTCTATCAACAACTAAAGAAAAGTAAGTTGGATAAGCAATTTGCAAAATTTTTGGAAGTCTTTAAGAAACTTTACATTAATATACCATTTGCTGATGCTCTAGCACAAATGCCAAGTTATGTGAAGTTCATGAAAGACATCCTTTCAAATAAGAGAAAGCTAGAAGAGTATGAGATGATTGCCCTCATTGAAGAATGTAGTGCCATTATTTAGAGGAAGTTGCCTCCAAAGCTCAAATATCCAAGAAGCTTCACTATATCATGTGTCATTGGGAATTCAGTATTTGAAAAGGAACTATGCAATATGGGAGCCAACATCAATCTAATGCCTTTATCTATTTACAAAAGATTAGGGTTGGGTGAAGCAAGCCCCACCACTATCTCTCTTTACTTAGCAGATAGGTTCATTAAGCACCCAAGAGGCGTTATTGAAGATGTACTTGTCAAGATTGATAAGTTGATATTTCCTGTAGACTTTGTAGTGTTAGATATGGAAGAATATAAAAATTTCCCTATTATATTAGGGAGGTCATTCTTAGCTACTGGGAGAGCATTGATTGATGTGCAAAAAGGTGAATTAAAGCTATGGGTTTAAGATGATGAAATGATATTCAAGGTATTCAATGGAATCAAATATTAGATGGCAAGTGGCAACTCCTTTCGAATAAACACAATGGATAATTTACTATCACAATACTTGGGAAATTCAAAAGATCCACTAGAGACTAGTCTAATTCATTCAAATCATTCTGATTTTGAGGAAGAAGAGATCACATAAATTATTTAGTGGTTGGAGTCTTTTGGTCCAAATAACAGAAAATATTTTGAAACTTTGGGTTAGAGCCTTCCTTAATTTGCCCCCTCAATTGAAAAGTCACCATCTCTTGAGCTTAAGTAGTTACTGAACCATCTGCAACATGCATTTCTTGGATTATCTTCTTCATAACTAGTGATAATTTCTTCCATCCTCTCTAGAGAGGAAGAAGATAAGCTACTGCAATTTCTCAGGAGGTACAAATAAGCTATTGGGTGGTCTATCTTCAATCTAAAGGGAATTAATCCATCCTTATGCATGTGTTGGATATTGATGGGGGATAATTGCAGACCATCTATAGAAGCTCAAAGAAGATTGAACCCAACTATGAAGGAATTGGTTTTCAAAGAAGTGCTAAAATGGCTCAATGGAGGTGTTATCTATCCTATCTCAGACAATTCATGTGTCAGCCCTGTGCAAGTAGTCCGAAAGAAAGGTGGAATGGTGGTGGTGAGGAATGATAACAATGAATTAATTCCATTAAGAACTACCATAGGATGGAGAATATGTATTGATTATAGGAAGTTAAATGCATTCACAAGAACGGATCACTTTTCATTGCCATTTATTGATAAGATGCTAGATAGGCTAGCCAGTTTTGATTAATAATGCTTTTTAGATGACTATTCGGGATACAATAAAATAGTCATTGCTCCAAAAGACCAAGAAAAGACTATTCACTTATCCATATGGCACATTTGCTTTTAGAAGAATGCAGTATGGTCTTTAAAATGCCCTAACTACTTTTCAGAGATGTATGATGGCTCTACTTTCTGACATGGTAGAGAAAATCATCAAAGTTTTCATGGATGATTTCTCTATGTTTGGAGAATCTTTTGATTATTGTCTTCAAATTTTGGAACTGGTTTAAAAAGATGTGAAGAAACAAACTTGGTGCTGAATTAGGAATAATGTCATTTTGTGGTGAAGGCATTGTTTTGGGACATTGAATTTTATGCAAGGGAATTGAAGCTGATCGAGCCAAGGTGGAGACAATAGAAAAACTCTCACCATCGACTTTTGTCAAAGGAATTTGGAGTTTCCTTGGGTATGTGGGATTTTACAAAAGGTTCATTAAAGACTTCTCAAAAATCTCAAAGCCACTTTCTAATATTCTTGTGCAAGGTGCACCTTTTAATTTCAATGAAGATTACATGAAGGCATTCAATATCCTCAAGGAAAAGCTTGTCTTAGCACCTATTATAGTTGTGCTAAAATGGGATAAACCATTTGAATTGATGTGTGATGCAAGTGACTATGTGATTGGAGTAGTTCTAAGACAGTGAAAGAATATGATATTTCATACTATCTATTATGCTAGCAGGACCTTCAATGATGCCCAACTTAATTATGCCACAATAGAAAAGGAGTTGCTTGAAATTGTCTTTGCCTTTGATAAGTTCAAATCTTATCTCATTGATAATAAGGTAATTATGTTTACTGATTATTCTGCAATCAAATATCTTATGGCTAAAAAGGATACAAAACCATAGCTCATCCAATGGGTGTTTTTACTCCAAGAATTTTACTTGGAAATCATAGATAAGAAAGGTACAGAAAACCTTATAGTAGATCATCTGTCAAGGCTAGAATTAAAAGAAGAAGAAGAATTGCAAAAGCCTCCCATTGGTGATCAATTGCCTGATGAACAATTGTTTGTTATCACTTTAGCAAAATCTGCTCCATGGTATGCAGATTTTATGAATTTTCTTGTATGAATTTTCTTATAGGGAAGATCATGCTGGCTAATTTATCTTTTCGTCAAAAGAAGAAACTCTTATCTGATGTCAAACATTATTACTTTTATGATCCAATTCTTTACAAGGATTATGTTGATCAAATCATAAGAAGATGCATAATAGAGGAATAAATGGAGGATATTCTCAAGCATTGCCATAAACTTGAGTGTGGAGGTCAGTTTGGAGTAAATCAGATAGTTGCAAAGGTGTTATAGTCTGGTTTCTATTGGCCCACATTGTTTAAGGAACATCTTCAGAAGGAGTGAAATGCCCTTAAAAAATATTTTGGATGTTGAGCTTTTCAATGTGTGGGGCATTAACTTGATGGGTCCATGCCCTTCCTCATACAATAACAAGTACATCCTTCTTGCAGTGGACTATGTCTCAAAGTGGGTGGAGGTAGTTGCTACTCACACTATTGATGGGAATGTGGTGCTGACGTTTCTTCAGAAAAATATCTTCATAAGATTTGGGACTCTACGGGCTATTATTAAAGATGAATGAAGCTACTTCTGCAATAG
Source organism: Pouteria campechiana (assembly GCA_036873735.1). NCBI lineage: Eukaryota > Viridiplantae > Streptophyta > Magnoliopsida > Ericales > Sapotaceae > Pouteria > Pouteria campechiana. The sequence continues at coordinate 5,436 of JAYJMB010003002.1, forward strand.
ACAATTTGAAGCTCTTCTTTCAAAATATGGAGTTAGGCACAAAATAACACTTCTCTATCACCCTCAAACAAATGGCTAAGCAAAAATCTCCAACAGGGAAGTAAAGTGAATTTTGGAGAAAATAGTGTAGAACTCCCACAAGGACTTGTTTAAGAAGCTAGATGATGCGCTATGGGCATATCGGACTACTTGCAAGATACCTACAGGAATGTTACCCTATAGGTTAGTCTATGGAAAAGCTTGTCATCTTCCTATGGAATTGGAACATATGGCTTGCTGGGTAATGAAACAATTGAACATTGATATGGATGCAGCCAAGAAGAAGCGGCTTTTGCAAATCAACAAACTAGATGAATTTCACAATAAAACATATGAAAATGCAAAAATTTATAATGAACAAACCAAAGCATGGCATGACAAGCACATTTAGTGAAAAGAGTTTTTCCTAGGCCAGAAAGTGTTGCTATACAATTCTAGGCTTCAATTTTTCCCTAGAAAACTCATATCAAAGTGGTCAGGCCCATTCACAATCATAAAAGTGTTTCCTTATGGTGCTATGGAGCTTCATCATGAAGAGAAAGGAACATTTAGAGTTAATGGACAACTCCTAAAGCCATAGTATGATGGAGCTATTGATCAACTCAAAACAATTGTCAAGCTCAATTGACATTGATAGGGAAAGAGTTTGGCTGATGACTATAACTTAAGTGCTTCTTGGGAGGTGACCCAAGTTTCTAAACTTATTTTGTTTAAATTTGCATTAATTTAGTTTGTCATTGCTTATTCAATAGATTTAATCTTTTTAGCATTAATTTTAGGTAGCCAATTTCAAGTTTGAATGATGTATTAGCTATTTGGTTCTTTCCATAATAAGTTGAATTAATCTTTGTTGGCAGGTTTAAACACCCCACTTAATATCCAAAAGAATCATGAAGCATAACAATTTTCAAGAAGAAAACAACAATTTGAATGAAGCAAGTGAGCAATGATGGAGTACACAAGTTTTTTGAATAGCCATTGATCACACATGGAGCAAATCAAACAAGATATGGGTAGCAAGATTTTGAGCTGCAGCTCCAGAAAGTGTAGTCATGACGCCAATCAAGGAGAACCATGTACACATGGGTAGCAGTTTTCAAAGCCACATCTCCACTTACTTAAAACCACATTTCCTATTTATGCCACCCATTTCAAAACTTGGCAAACCCCATTTCCTTCATCCCCTTTCCACTTCAAGCGCACGTATCATACTCATACACTCCATCTCTACAACTCAATGCCACATCAAGACATCATTTCCTTCACCAAATCCACTCCCCACACATCCAATCTCAATCTGCCCAACCACATACATTCAAGTCTTCTTCATCCTATATCCTCATCAGTAGGCTTCGAGGTTGGGAAAGAAGGCATCGTTAAATTAGGTTAGCCAACCTTTCTTTGAGATTAATTGTTTCATTGATCTTCCTTGGATGAATGGGAGAAATAATTGGTTTGGTAAAAAAATCTATGTGGATTGGAGGAGTAGAAACATGCATATCAAGTGTTTGTTGAAATACCTAAAGAGAAAACATGGGAAAGAAGGGTTTCTTCTAATCCAATCTGCAAGCCATTTTTGCTTGTGTTTACCATTATGATTGATCTTTCTTCAAGGTTTGTAATTGGAGTCTACCAAGTTGGGATGAATATTCAGGATAGAGTGGAGAAATTGAAGTGTGCACATGAGGTGCTTGTCGAATTGCCTAAAGGGGAACCTTATCTTTAAGGTGTTTGTGGAAATGTATAAGTGGGGTGGAGTTGCATTGATAGGCTGCATTATTCATTGAAGGATTGTGAGCAACCATTGGAAGACTTGGGGTCATTGTGTTTGATCAAGGCGCTTGGATACCACATTAAATTGGATTGAGGTGTAGGGCATTGAACTATAGTGGGTGCATTGGTTGTAGCCATTGCAAACATATTGTCATCATGCCTCCAAAAGGGCTGAAAGTTGTGACTACTAGTCTTGCAAAATGAAAGAGAAGTGCAAATCAAAACCCTTCAATTAAACCCGCATTGTAAATCAGAATGCGACTGCAAGCTTTCAAAAATCCATAGTGGAGAAGAAATGCATCCCAGAAAGAGGATTCAAAAATCCTCTTGGGAATATCCATGACATCATTGATGAACAAGATTAGGAAACATTTACAGCATGTCCAAGTGTAACTTTGGTACCTATAATTAGAGAATTTTATGCTAATGCCCAAACACAACAAATCTCATGGACTCAAGGATTCCAGGTACTTGTGAGGGGGAAGTTGGTTTCATTTGGCAGAACCTCCATCAAAAAGTTTATGGGCTTCTTGATATTGATAATAATGATTATTCTGCCTTGATGGAATGCGACCCGAATTATAAACAAATCATTTAATTTCTTGTTGTTCTTGGAACTCAGTGGAAACAGAAAAAGGATAGGGTACTAAATTCCCACATGGACAACTAAAAGATAAAAGGTAGAGCATGGCATTATTTCATTTTAGGGAAGTTGCTTCCATCATCCCATATCTTAGATGTTAATTGGGATAGAGCAATGCTTAATTACGGAATCCAAATAGGCCTATACATAGATGTGGGAAAGGTAATTGAAAGATCTATCATGAAAACCATTGTAGGGTGTAGGACTAGTGGTTTTGGGCACCCTTGCCTGATTTATGAGTTGTATTTGCAAGCGACTATTCCCACTAGTGCTATAGAGGAGATCCAACATCCATTGCCACCAATCAATCATGCTATGATCAAGAGCTTTGACAAAAAGGGAGGAGCAAGTAAAGGAATAGGACCATCCACCACACCAAGTTCTTCATAGTAGAGACATGCTGAATCTTTTTTCTCTCCATGACTCAAAAATTGTTGAATTATGCAGTCAAATGGAAGATATGAAGAAAGCATAGCAGGAGTGGCAAGCATCCATCACTAGAAGAGTTGATAAGCCTTTCAAATGCCACCATTAGAATCATGAGTTTGTGGCAAACTTCACTAATGCCCTCATAACAATGTTCAACAGTTGCAACATGACTCAGGGATCAACTCTTGTGGTGTTTCCTTAGCCTCCAACATTCACAACTTCCTCTTCATCTAATGGATTTGAGGAGTTAGAAGAAGAAGGTGAAGAGGATGAAGATGGCGAATCCTCAAGGTTTTTAAAAGGCATATCCATCAGGGAAGTCCTTATTTTTATTGTCTTTACTTCCCATTGAGGACAATGTTGCTTTTAAGTTTGGGGGTGGTTTCTATGGTTTTTAGTTGGTTTTTGGTTTGTATGATTTTGTGTTGTGTTGTTTTGTAGTAGATGATTGTTTTAAAACATTTAGTGTTGTTGGTATATCTAATTAGTGTAGTTCTACTTCTATGTGTTTCTATATATATATATATATTTGGGCTTTGTTTAGGTTCAATGATTTGAGATCGATGATAAGAGTGTGATGCATTGAATATAACTTTTAGAAAATGAAAGATGCATGCTAGTCTATGTGCTTGACTGAACAAATATTTAATTTCACTTAAGATTCCTTATTCATTTGAACACATAGCCAATTTGTTTATTTATTTGTGTATTGAGAAAAGTTTTAAGAGATTGTGTGAACATGATTTATTTGAAACTCTAGAATTTGTTTCAATCATTGTTCAAAATGAAACATTAATGAAAATCACTAAGAAAATGATTTAGGCATTCTTTGGTCAATTTGAGCCATTCAAGCTAACCTAATACGTCATTGTTACTATTATCCCTATTGAGCATTAATGAAAGAATGGCATATGTGAGACATATAAAAGAACACCATTTGACTTGTTATTCTTAAGCATTATCATCCAAACCCTTTAAACCTGAAAAACCATGCTAAATTATTAAGAGACAAAGTTGATGTACATGGTCATTAGAGAGGTATAAGAGAGCAAAAGAAGATAAGTCTGGGAGTATTAAAAAAAAATCAAAAATGCCAAAATAGAGGAAAATGGATTGAAAGGAAAGAAATAAAAATCATCTATCATTTGGGGGGATCATACTCCATGAACTCAAAAGAAAACAAGCTTGGGGATGTGGTAGTAATACAACCTACATATATGTATACATAGAAACAAAAAGTGTAGACAATAGTGAGGACAATTTGCATTTTTATGTCTCTTATTTGGTGAGTCCTTTATCTTTCTTATTAGCTAAACCCAAGACCCCATTACAACCTTGATAAGGCCTATTGATTCTTGGTGATGAGTTATTAAAATTAGTAGAGAAGAATGAGAAAGATGAGCTTATGGAGTAAAATAACAAAATTTTACAGTCGTAGAAACTTATTTAGGTCACAAATGGATGGATCATGTTGACTATATTTTTTGTACACACATGGGGAATCAAACTTGAGATTCGACAATGTCGGGTCAAAATTTTAGACATATAGTGTATATTGAAATTTTATCTCAAGTTATACATATGTGAAATTATTTTGAGATCACTAAAAATTGAACCTAACTTATGCTATATTTTGTTTTCTATAAAACATTTTGTGATGTGTGTTTAGTTTTTGTTTTGTTTTGTTGCTCAAGGATGAGCAAGAGATAAGTTTTGAGGTATTATAAGTTAATTTTATTCATTTATATTGAGTATTATCTAAGCCTATCATTCATTAATTCTTGAGAATTTCGTGAGACGTTTACGTGGTTTTTGTATGTTTATAGGACATTAGAAATTGAAGAAATGCGGAGCTAAACATGGAGACAAAAGGTTAAGGCAATTTTAGGATGGAGAATGGAAATTAATCAATGAACACAGTGGAAATTTGGCTAGCAGAATGTAGTGCCACGGTGCTAGAATGTGGAGCCACGGTGCCATATTGGAGACAAAAATGTTGATTTTGAGGAAGTCATTTGACTTGTGTAATGAAGTTAAACCCTAATAAGATAGATATAAATAGATGTATGGGGACATCCTAAAGGTCTTTTTGGCAAAGGTAAGAAGTTAGAAAACAAGGAAGAGAGGCAACTACACAAATTTGGAGTGGGATCTTCTTGCAAGAGAAGGGGAGCTAACAAGAGAGCAAAGAAGCAAAGAGCACTACATGGAGAAGCTTACTCTTTGATCTTCTCTTGTTCTTCTTCGATCATTATCTTTTCTTAATTATGTTTAGGATAATGTGTATGATTTTTTTGATTAAATTATGTGCTAAACACATTAATCTAAGGGAATGATGTAGTCGGATCATGATTATGTCGTTTCATTATACTTAATGCAATTCTTTGTTTGTTCATTGTCTATGTTGAGTGTTTAATCTGATTTTAATACTTGTGAAAGAATGTTGGCCCATTTAACGTGAATTGTGATTCAATTTGAGGCTAAGAAGTGCTAATTGAATTAGACCATGATTAATCACCATAAGATTGAAATGATGATAGAGATATCCATGAATCTTATGCAACATTATGAGTTTCTTAATCTTAATGCATTTTGATTAGTTTATGATTTCATAGAGATGTGGGAAATTAGCTAATTGGGATAGGTTGGTATGACTTGAGAAAGAATAACAATTAATGAAAAGAAACTTGTTGTCAACATAAGGACAAACATTGATTGTTTATAATTGACAAAACTAAATAGGATTAATCTGGCGAATTCGGAAACCTTTAGATGCTTCAATCATTATCTCTTTTATCTATCTAAAATCTATATTATCACCAAAGTCCATTAGTTTAGATCTCTTCTCTTTACACTTTCTTACCACATTCCAATCTTTCAAACAAAATTCAAAGTTAGAATAGTTGGTAGTTGGAATTTATGTATCCTTGTGGGAATGATCTCTTATTCACCTTTCATTACTTGTTGGCGACACATGCACTTGATTTGAAAAATCCGTAACATCCAGTAAGTCTTTTCTACTTGCTGTAATGAACATTATTGCACTATAATCCTCTTGCTTGCAGGAATATAAAATAATAACAAATTTGTACAACAAAATTGCCTCTTTCTTAGACATATTTTGTCACAAGTAAATGATTGAATAATAAATGATTCAATAATAAAAGTAGTAAGTTAAAACTCCTTGACATTTGATGTAAATAAAGATTTGAATGCATTATTCAAAGTTCAGCGCAGATAGAGTTGAAACTTTGAAAGAAAATTTTGAAGTCTTGTAAATGCTTGATAAGCTCATGATATATCATATTGTTATACCTAAATTCACATGCTATGGATCCTATTTTGATGTGACTTTAGTGGTTTATATTGGCATTCAAGTAAACATTCCACTGAACAGAGTTTATTTTTGTTTCAAGTGTCAAAATCTATAAAAAGAAGTTGAAGATTACAAAAGGCGATAATTTTAGGAAAATTCTAGTATTGATGGAGTTAGAATTGGAAAATATATTCAATATGAAAGTTTTATCCTTTGTTCTCATTTTTCCAACATATCAAGAATCATATAAGTTTGAGTTCGTATAAGAAAGTTATGACTAAAACACTGCAACTATCTCCATAAGCTAAAACTTAGTCCAAAATAATAACAATTTCGTACATTGTCAAAAGGCATCATTTTGAGGTGATTCATGGAATAGTAAAAGCTAATTTAGATATATTTATTAACATAAAAGTTATATCCCTTCAAAATATCTATCCAACCAATTAAGAATCACTTAATTCCAAGTTTATATAAGAAAGTTATGATCAATTCATTGAAACTATTCTAGAACTGCTCAATTCAAAAAATACCTCCAAAACCGTGAAGTGATTTCAAACATAGATGCAATTTTGCCACTTCAATGCCTAGAAATTAACTTCAGATAATGCAAAAATTTTAGACAAAGGTAGAAAACAACTTGGGACAAAACAAAGTGCGAAATAGGGAATTTCATATGTTTTGAAAAATCTGAGACGTCGCAAGTTGGGGTATATTTAGAAGCTGATTTCTGAGCATAAGTTGTGTTACAAATTTGGAACCCAAGATGTGTAATGACTCAGTTATTTTAACTCCTATTTTTATGCATTGGAAACAACATGAAGCTATCTTTTTGTATGGAAAGACTGAGTTATTCTTAGTAAAGGATCTCTATGCTTAGAAATATTGTAGTTCGTGGAGGAGTTTTACTAAAACCCTTTTGCTTGGGTTATTTAAAGGGACGTCTAGAATAGAGAGAGAGAGAGAGAGAGTTCAACAGAGAAAAGTGTACATGAGAAGCAAAGGGAGCAAGAGAGATTCTAAGTTTTGCAACATGCATATTTTCAGTAGTGTTCTTTCCTTTTTTAGCATGAACTAATTTTTTTTTCAGGGGCGAAGATGTATCCCTCATTGTTATTCTTTGTTAAACAAGGATTATTGGTTGATTAATTTAGTTGTTTCTTATTTCATTCATTGTGTTTATTACGATCATTTGATTTATTAAATTTCTTGATTACCAATTTTGTGAATTAAATTGATTGTCTAAGAATATGGTTATGGTACATACCTTATGCTAAACATGAGCTCTCTCAAATGAATGGATAGATGATTATGGTACACACCTTATGCTAATTTAATTTATTTGGTTCATTAAAATTTTTTTGATCTTAATTCATTTTCACCTAAATTATGCTATGCACCATAGGTAATTGGAAGAAGTCAAAATACTTGATTTAAACTCTCACACCTAGTGAAAAATAATCATATATTTAATAGAATGAATACAAGATAATGAATTGATGCCAATATCCCAACAATATAGTGTTAAGTCTAACCCCTTTAATAAGCTTGATTTTGATGATGAATGAGATTAAACAGCTTAGTTTTGATGATGAATAAACAAATGAGTGAAGAATCAAGGTAACAAAAAATCACTTTCTAAGTGTTGCAGTATTAATATCAAAAAATAGACTAAGGAAAGTAATAAAGGTATGATCAAATAAAAAGATGTTCAAAAGCCACTAAAAAGCATTTCAGAACTTGCTTAGAGACTAAGCATGAAAAGATCAAAACTTAAGAAGAAATCAGATTTACTTAGAAGCAACTGGATGCAGCTCAGAACTAGATTAGAAGTATCTAAGAACTTATTTAGAATCAAAATGAAACAACATCCAACAATAGAAGAAATACACAAGAAATACAGAAGACAAGTCAGTTATACAAAAGCGTAACAAAAGAAATTTAATGCTATATAGAAGTCAAACAGAACACGGGTGCAATGCACAAAAGAAATACAAAAGACAAGTTAGTTATATAGAAGCATAACAGAAGAAATTTAATGCTACATAGAAGTCAAATAGAACATGGATACAATGCACAGAAGTAATACAGAAGAATCATCATGCTGCATAAAAGCAAAGAGCAACAATGCTGCACTAGTCAGAAACAAAGCAGAAGTGGTGTCATGTGACATAGAAATAACCTAGAAGATAAGTCAAGTAATCAGAACCATGTTAGAAGAATTCATGAAGTGACAAAATATAATACAGAAGCGAAACAACATTACACAGAAGTAATGCGAAACATGTCCTGATGCACAAAAGTAGTGCAGAAACTGAGAATCAATTGTGCTGAATCAAGTTAGAAGCACTCTTAGAGATATGTTTAAGTAAAGTATAAATCATGAAGACATATAGAAGCAAAGCCCAAGCTTCACAGGCAATTTAGAGGCTATCAAAAATATCTTAGAAGGAATTTAACCTACACAGAAGTAACGCAAAATGCTAACAATACATAGAAGCATTTTCAGAAGGCATTTTCCAAAAAGGCATGAGTCAAAGAAAAATATTAAGATCAAAGCTTATGTTATAGAAGTAAATCAAAAGCTGCTTAGAGGTTCTTCAGAAGTTCAGAGTATATCCATTGAAGATTAAGATAATGGACAGAAACTCTAAAAAGATTACTGTCAAAAATTTACTTACTACAGAAGTTCCATAAAACTACTTCAAAAATCCTGTTAAGACATAAACCAAAGCACAAAAATTACGATCACTCTACTCAGAATTTTTGCACTCTAACAACACACAGAAGTTATCACTAAACCTACCTAACTTGTTTAAAAATGATGCCAAAAGTCGCACCGACTAAAATTTCAAATCCTATATAAAGAGGATTAAGACTACAACTACGATAATGTAATGCCCCTCCTTCCTGGAGCGTTACTAGTGGTAAATTCAGAGGAAATTCCGACAGAGTCTCCCCTAATTT
>JAYJMB010003004.1:0-14600 GCA_036873735.1 Pouteria campechiana
CTTTTCAAGAACACATACATTCATACCCTTCATTTCACTATAATATTTTCCCTAAGCATCAGTTAAAACAAAAGAAAAAAAAATTCCTAAAGGTGGAGAATTGTGTTAAGCTTATGCAACTACAATAAATGTATTATTCTGAATTCTCAATCATTAACATTACTAAACATAATTTAATACAGCATTTATTCGTAAGATGTAGAAAATTGATTACCCAGCTTACCAACTAACAATTTGTTTTATAATAATTATTTAAGAATGTCTTTTTCATCATTTGAATAGTAAGTCTTAACCAATGAAGATTTGGGTGGTTCAATTTATAACTTCCATTTGTAATCTTCGAAAGAGGATGCCTTCTTATGCCGATAACCCAGTGTTACATACATACGACAGCACATGGTGCTTAATAATTATAAATCAAAAGTTTGGATGGTTGAGTATTAGGTACAAGGTTCGGCCGAGTCAACATATACAAATCCTGCGATACTTATGGACCATTTATACAGTGACAGTGACTCAACAGGGATTTGCAACCGGCCGTCCACGGCGTTTATGACACTAACATCTTAAAATGACCATGAACAAGCAAGTCATATTTGTTTAGTCAATAGGGTATAAAAAGAGCAATGTAGTGCTAGTTGAAAAAGGGTGATCTATATATAAATGGAATTTGGATTAGTAAACCCTTTGAATTCCAATCTCTTTCACGAACAATGGGTGGGTGGACTCCATCATCGCGAAGCACAACTAAATCACTTCCTGTCTGATCTTTGCAGGCCTTGTTTCTGATCATAGGTCGGCCAGACAACTAGGGTAATACACTCATACTTTTTTAGATTGATGTGATATCTCCATTACTATAATAATTATATTTTTTTATAATTATCTATATTTTCAATCATTTCTTTCTACCTTCTCATTAATAATTTTATATTGCCGACATTTTTCTTATTCTACAGTTCTAATCTTCTAACATACGCCGAGTCCTAATGCACTTCATCCAAATGAAGTCTAAGCAACTTGACTCCACAAATATATCAAAACTGATTAGATTTTAGACTACTGAATCTATTAACTGACACCCAATATAATTTTTTAAGTTTGTTAAAATTTACTAAACTTTTATAAATCACTAATTATTAATAAAAAATATTAACATATATTTTTTAATGTGATGTAGAGCTAATGGAAGTAATTAGCTAGGGTTTTAATGTCAATATCCATAGTTGTGTAAAAAAAGCTTGAAAACACTCTTAATAGGCTCAATTTTTAAAACCTAATAAAGTCTATCAAAATCCATAAAAAATATAAGTAATAAACCTTATTAAAGCCTATCCAAATCTATCAAAATTCACAAGACATATTAAACATTTATTAAAATTTATAAGTCTCATTAAAGGAATTAAATATTAATAAATTTTAAAATTTTAAAAATTAATAACTTTTAAAAAGATAAAAAATTGTTAAAAATTAAATTACATCTACACAATAACCCATGTAATACTTTATTATTATTTATATAACCATAACACATGGAAAATTATTTATTGATAATCATAGATTTAACTGACTTATCATTTTTAATAGTTTCTATATTTATAAAAATATTTTATGTACAAAATTTGCATAAAATATAAAATATAATAGTATCTACCACTTAGGTGGTTGAGATCAACCTCGTTAATTCCTATGCCTATTTGACTTTTTGGAAAACACATACACTCATACTCTCCATTTCACCATAATAGAATATAATATATGGTATTATATACGAGTTAGGTGGTCGAGATCAGTTAAGCAAATTAATTCCTATGCGTATTTGACTTTTCAAGAACACATACATTCATACCCTTCATTTCACTATAATATTTTCCCTAAGCATCAGTTAAAACAAAAGAAACAAAAAATTCCTGAAGGTGGAGAATTGTGTTAAGCTTATGTAACCACAATAAATGTGTTATTCTGAATTCTCGATCATTAACATTACTAAACATAATTTAATATAGTATTTATTCGTAAGATGTAGAATATTGATTACCCAGCTTACCAACTACCAATTTGTTTTATAATAATTATTTAAGAATAAATGTCTTTTTCATCATTTGAATAGTAAGTCTTAACCAATGAAGATTTGGGTGGTTCAATTTATAACTTCCATTTGTAATCTTCGAAAGAGGATGCCTTCTTATGCCGATAACCCAGTGTTACATACATACGACAGCACATGGTGCTTAATAATTATAAATCAAAAGTTTGGATGGTTGAGTATTAGGTACAAGGTTCGGCCGAGTCAACATATACAAATCCTGCGATACTTTTGGACCATTTATACAGTCACAGTGACTCAACAGCGATTTGCAACTGGCCGTCCACGGCGTTTATGACACTAACATCTTAAAATGACCCTGAACAAGCAAGTCATATTTGTTTAGTCAATAGGGTATAAAAAGAGCAATGTAGTGCTAGTTGAAAAAGGGTAATCTATATATAAATGGAATTTGGATTAGTAAACCCTTTGAATTCCAATCTCTTTCACGAACAATGGGTGGGTGGATTCCATCATCGCGAAGCACAACTAAATCACTTCCTGTCTGATCTTTGCAGGCCTTGTTTCTGATCATAGGTCGACCAGACAACTAGGGTACTAGTTACGCCGAAATGCTAGCATGGAACCTCTTTGTTTAGGCTTACTTTGATGATTTGGTATTTAATCTAATTATCTTATTTGGTATTATTAATTTGTTCTAAATTATTTCAAAATCAAAGTCTTATGTAGATCACACAATTTTAAAAAGTAAAAAATGATATGTAAAATATGAAAGTCATTTAGATCCATTCAATTGAGCACTAGAATGCTGTAAAAATTAATAAATCGTTCATAGGAATCTTTTCTAGGGTCTCATTCCATCACTGGTTAAGGTTTTGGTTTGGGCTCCATATTTCATGGTTCATCATTTTGGGCTGAGGAACGCGCTTCAAAATTTTGGGTTGTGATGGCAGGCCGTATATGAAATACCATTTGAGGCCTTTTGAAAAACTACTATCCATGAGGTGCACTAATGTTGATGACCAAATCAGAAGATGACCTCATGCTCACGAACATTTATTTGGTGATAACTCAAATAGCATACTTCCTATTTGTTCTCAATCCCTACCATTTTAGCTGTCACAACTGCATGAGTCTAGTTTAATCTCAATCTCACGACATGGCATTGTCATTCTTCCATCTCAACCTTCACCAAGTGAAAAATCCTAATTACAACACTCGACTAGACCAACAAAACTATTTGCCTTGCCTTCAATGTTACCAACATTAGTTGTCTGCCCTAGTACTATGTGAAATAAAAAAAAAAACTCAAATTATTTCATAAAGGTCCAAATTTTTTCTAACCCATCTTTAATTTATAATAAAGATTTGAATTATATACCCTTTTTAAAATTGCAATAACTATTAGCCTATTTGATTAAGCTTACTTGTCGAGGCTCATCGCTTATTTCCTTCTAATAAGGAGGCTACAAAAATAAGCTATTTGATTGTGCTAATGGAAGGGGCTTATTTGCCTATTTTGATTAATAAGTCATAAGCCGCTTGAAGGGTGCTTTTTAGCATAACAATTTTTTTATTCTTAAAATATCCTTATATATTATATAATTACTGAAACATCCATCTTTTTTATATGTTGTTATTTTTCTCAATCATCTTCACATATCCATCCCCCCAGTAACATCTTCAGTGATTTGAAGATTCATAGACATTTAAATTATCTTTGTTAAATTTATTTTTTTATTCATTTAAATAAAGATGAAAAATATTTTAATTATTTTTTCAATTTAAAATTATTCAATTTAGTTTTATATATTTATTTATAAAATTAAAATTTAAAAATTATTTTTAATATGTTCAAATATTTTAGTTATATTATCTTAATCAATATTTTATTTATTAAAACTAAAGCTTATGAGCGCACTTCAGTCTTTTACCTATTATCTTGGCATTCAGCTCCAGTTGTATCAAACAAATTTAATAATTTTTACTTATTTATTTCAACTATATTTAATAATTTTTACTTATTTTACTTCTGCCAGTTTCAGCTATTTATCCGCCATTAGCTAATGAGCTCTAGCAGAATCAAACAGGCCCTATATATGATTGCTTTGACATTTCTTATAAGGCTTTTTTTAATTATCATCCTTTTTAAATCGTTATGAGTCAACATCCTTCCCTAGGGTTAAAAATTCCAACTGAAAAGATGCAATGGTGGCAGAAATAAAAGGACTTGAACTAAATAACAGTCTGTTATACGACTCCCTATAGGCAAAAAGCTGTTAGGTACGAGTAGAGCTGTAAGATTATGTATCACTCTTGCTGCAAATTTAGTTTCTGTTCATTACTTTCTTGCTATGACTACTGGTCGAAGATGACCATATTACATCAATTGGATCTACGTGCGTACAGAGATGACCTTTTAACACGGTCGCATGGTAGAGGTGTGTATAGAATTCTCACCAGATTTTTCCATACAAAGAAGTAGTGTGTCTGGCACCTCAATGAATCATCAATTCATCATATTGCCAAGGCAAACATCGAGGAACTGACTTCCAAATTTTCTTTCGCTCTCAGCAAGGCCAGATTTCAACAATCTCAAGTAGACTTTTTCAGTTATCACTTCTGCCAAAAGCACCATATTCATAGCCGTGTGAATCTATCTGTGGAGGATATTAACATTCCAAATAAGGGAGTTAAATGTCAATTTCGTCGGTTTGACTCGAGTTGGGTCTCCAACCGCATCCCTATTTGGAGAAAATTCAACCTAATTCTAACCTTAAACATACTTTTAAAATCGCAACCAAATGCTAATTAAGAAAATTGGGCCATGTTTGGGTTGAATTTGGTTGATGATTGTAATTGAAAAATTAAATTGATAATTTTGATTTTAATATTCTTTTATTTAAAATAAGTTTTAATAAAATACATTATATTAAATACAACATAACAATTAAAAATCAATTTTAACAATAAAATGCAAGAAAAAAATCAGGGGAGGCAGGTGGACATGTGAAGGCCGAAGATTAAATCTTTAGGTAATTTATGGATATCTAAGAGTCCAGTTAATCATATTGTCAATCCAAGCTAACCCAAATTACAAATTGAGTGCAGGATCTTCCCAATCCTTTTTTTTTTTTTTTCATTTTTACAACCAAACCTGACCCATTCGGGCTTGGGTCAAGGCGTCAGTTGAAGTTTAGGATTGTACGATTCAAATCAAGCCACAATTTAAGTTGTATCCGGCAATGCCCATACATTCAAAACGGTGATAAACTATCACGTAAAATCACATCCATGGCATCTAGAAGTAGGAACTAATTTTCTTTGGGAAGGGTGAAGGTCTTGCATCAATGGCAGAGGTTGCCCGTCGCCAGGTTTGAAAATCTAGACAACCTCGCTTGACTTGTGCATTATAAAAACCCAACTGCACATGACGAAAGCAGCCTGATACCGCCTAATAAGCGGCCAACCACCCAATAAAGATTCTTTGGAAGAAAATGCCAGTAGTCATCTGATTTTCTCGTGACTGAATCTACACCCTGCATTCCTGTATATGGATCATGCGTTCAATAGCCGGAATGCAGTCAAAACTGTTCTGTCATTGTCGTTTTCTAGCCATGCTACATCTTCTGTATATAAGTACTCCGTGGTTTGGAAGGTCTGGATGGCACATAGATGTGTGCCACATGCATGGCGGCTGTTGTGACTGTAAATCTTAGCAGTTTGTGGAGACGGTGGGTGATAATTAAATAGCAATAGCAGACGGTCCAGAGAGAGAGAATTTGTCCTATTGCCGCCCGAATATTTGACTGCCTCCACCAACCTTTCCACTCGCTGCATCTTAGAGGGTTGAGAAATCTAAATATAAAATTATTTTAATTACGAGCTTATGGAGATCACATCATCTGATCATGTACAAAGTTACGGATTTAATATGAAAATCTCTTAAATTAATTTGCTGAAATATTAAAATATTCTAAAATTTTATCAAAGCACTTATCTATATAAGTATAACACTTATATAAGGCATGGATGTTTGATTAGGTATTTGGGGGGTCGCACAACCAAGAAGAGAATTTTTAACAGATTTATATTCATTCTCAAATTAGTCAAAATTTATGCCCGAGTCTTTTATGAGATGATATTTATATTTTTAACTAAATAAATGATATTAAATATTATCATCCACTTATATCTGATCAAATTACTATGGTAAATTCAAAACAAAAAGGCTCTATTAAGACTTCAGTCAAATCGCTCTGACTAAATCATAAGACTTTATATGTACCTTGTAAAGTATTTTCCTTTATGTATTAATAGTTTTATGAAATTTTAGAATATTTTAATATTTACATGAACTAATTTAAATGATTTTGGTATGTTATCCTCAATTTTATACATATTTAGACAATGTGATCTCCATGAGCCTCTAAATAAATTAATTTTTAATACTTTAATAAAATAAGTAACATTAAAGATTATGATCAGCCTGAAAATTGTTAAACTATTTTGGGCTCAAAATAAAAATAAAAAGGTCCCACTGACATTTCAAATGGAGAAGCCCTCATTGAATAAAAACCCATATATGGGTATCACCCATGCATGAATATTCAAACTGCAGAAGAGGCGAGCTTCATTATCTATGATCAAATGTTCTCAACTGTCGGGTTGCTTGACCGGTAATTAGAATGTTAGGAATGTCCAACTACTCTGATTTCTTTCTACCACACAGCGACCTAGTCCAACTCCTGAGAATTTAGGCAAAATTTCCGTGGGTCGGCATCATGCTGGTTTATGAAATTTTAATGGCGGTAAAGCAAGGGATTCCAAAAGGCTTTGTCCGCAACTGTGGTGGTCTATCTAAGCGGCTTTACTGATGTTGTTGAATAGAAAGTGACATGTTGATTAGTCATACCGCTGCCGCCCCCATAAAACATAAAGACATCTAACCTAAATCAAAATTTCTTATCAGACAGAGCATTAATTAGAGTAATATATCAAGAGAATCAGTCCAACATTATTAAAGCTTGCAATGTTTGTTAGTAAAATATGTAAAAGACACGTAGAAGGAGAGATAATAATGTTAGAAGAATAGTGCAAATAAAAGCAAAATAGATAAGTTATATATATAAATAAATAAATAATGAGGCAAAAAAATTATTATTAATATTATTGTGAGTACTTAGGTGTAAAATGTCTCATTAAGTACAAGGTTTTTAGGAAAAAAAAAACTTTTACAGCCTTTTACAGGGCTTTTACACGTACCCCATTTGCCATAAAACATCTCCTAACTAAGAAAAGCTGTTAAAATTCCGCATTCAACTAATTTAGTTTCTTGACCTGAAAATGTTCTGGATTTTCAAATAGGTGGTTGCAATCATGTTAGTTGTTTTCCTTAAATCCCCACTAGTCTTTTTCCATTCATACTTAAGCATGAAGTTAAAATCATTGTCTCACCCATAGAGAGAGAGAAGCACAGTCAGTTCAGCTTCAGGATGGCGCTTTCTAAGCAGATTAACATACAAAATTCTACCACCCTCCCTTCAAGGTAGTCAGTGGTCTAAAAGGGGCCGCGGGGCGCAGAATTTCGGTACGAAAACGTGACTTGCATTCGAGCTAGGCACCCCAGATCCATTTATAATTCTATAAATAGCACCACTTACTCCCTTCCATCTCGCACAAACTCAAAACCTTTTCTAAAACAAGTCCCACCCCAATCCGTAGTAGTATCCAAATCATAAATCATGGTTGCCAAAACTTTCAGCTTCGAGTTCGCTTCCCCCGTTTCAGCGGCTAGGTTGTTCAAGGGCTCAGTCCTGGACATCACCAACCTGGCCACTAAGATCATGCCGGAGGTCGTGGCTTCGGCTGCCATCCTCCAAGGCGACGGCGGTGTGGGGAGCATCAAGCAGTTCAAGTTCACTGATGGTCAGGAACATCTTCTCCACTTCACCCTTCAACGCATTTCAGTTAAACCAAAAGCGTTTCAAGAATAAGCGCCTTATCTTGACTTTCTGAATTAAATGATTTGCTATGAGAATGTTGAATCCCAGTTCATCAGGCACAAATTTTCCGTGGCCTCATGTTCATTTTCAGTGTTTTGTTGACGGTTTGGGTCAAGGCAAAATATTTATAAATGCCCACAAGGCCCTATGAAATGTCTAACCTTTGACATCGCTGATGTGTTTGGTTTAAGGTGAAAGATGGGTAAAGCCCCGTCTAGGGTTAACAAGGGAGTAAAAGTTTAATTGTGATTTTTTATGTTAACTTGACATTTAATGACACTTAACTATATCTAGCTATTCTATTTTACATTTTACATTTTTTTTGGTTGCCGAAGCTTAGTTATTTTATCTTTATTTATTTTATGGGTACCATCATCTTTACTTTGTTATTTTTTCTTTTATGCCTTTTTTATTTTTATTTTTTCATCTCCTTTTCCTCAAACCCAACACAACCTTCCAATAATTTCATGCTTTTCTATCAACCTTTTTACCCCGCATAATTCATTGCAGATATCGTCTCATTCTGACAACCTAATAAATTATCCAAAACTGGGTGGCCCAGATCACTTATAAAAGCAGTGATAATCAATGCATTGGTCCTTCTAATTTTGGGGATCTATCATGATTGTCTTGTATATATGCTTGTAAGGCAATAACTTCCATCAGATCATCTCCAACATCCCATCCAACATAACTCAATCTATGTTGAGATAGACCATGAAGGGCAAGTTGGATAGCCGGTCAAACAAAATAGGTTAAGCTCTGTGTGGAATTTTCTACTTTGTAGTTGACCGCCTTGTCCATTTGCATGTGCAGCCCTTCCGTATAGCCATGTGAACGAACGTGTGGATGTACTCGACAAAGAGAAGTTCGAGTTCAAATACACAGTGACGGATGGAGCCGATGTTGGCACAAAGCTTGCCTCTGCTGTTTATGATGTAAAGTTCGTGCCCACGAGCAACGGAGGCTGCGTTTGCAAGCTGAACGCCGAGTATCATCCCAAAGCGGGAGTGGAGTACTCCGACGAGGCCCTCAACGTGGCCAAGGAAGGAGTGCAGGGAATGTACAAGAGCGTCGAAGCTTATCTCATCAAGGACAATGCAGCATACGCCTAAATTAAAGTTCGTATGGGGGTGGCTTTATAGTGCCTTTCTATCATAGATGAGGGTGTGAGCGTGGTGTGGTTTTCTTTTCTCCTTCTTTGCCTTTCCTTCCTTGTTAACTTCTTGGGTCTTATCTTTTTACTGGAATAACACTAAATCTCCTGGTAATAATCTTAGAAATTTTGTTATGATGATGGGTTTGATCTTGAATGAAATTCTCGGAAGGATTACCATGAGCTTATTTAATACCGGAATAACACTTAAATCTCCTGGTAATAATCATAGAAATTTTGTTAATACTGGAATAACACTTAAATCTCCTGGTAATAATCATAGAAATTTTGTTATGATGATGGGTTTGATCTTGAATGAAATTCTCGGAAGGATTACCATGAGCTTTATCGAAGTGAAGTAACCAAAATGGCTTTTCGTTTCTCTTTATGACTTGGGATTTAAATACAGTTGGAATTACGAAGCCAAACTATGTCTGAGATGCATTCCAATATTTTACCCAATTAGTGAAACCCACGAAAGCTTAAATTATTTTTAAATCAAAGATTTCCTTATTTTCTACAAATTATCAAAGATCATCGATGCCTCTAAATCTTAGTCCAGGAATTCGGGGGCTTCTAGCATTTTCAACTAAGATGCTAGTTAGGAAATAATTTTCGTGAGGAGATAATGACTGGAAAAGGAAACTTGCGACGAAGTAACAATTGAATGCGTTCTTTGGCTACATGTCTATATACGGCTTTCATCCTCTGCAGGTCGTCTGTTTTTATTCTCCCAGTGCTGGTTTGCTTAATCTTGAATCTGGGTTTGAATAATGGGTTTTTCTTGTTGAGCCCATGCTCAATGGCTACATGTCTATATAAGGCTTTCATCCTCTACCACTTTTTTCCCCTCTTCTGTCCTCTAATCACAAAAGAGAGGGCTTTCTATCACTGTGTTAAAACAGCTAGATAGAATTGTGCAGTAAGAATGGAATGTCGTGTTTAACTTTCTTCTCCGGAGACTTATCTACGTATTAAGACAAGAATCTAATTTTCACACTCAAATTTCCAAACAAGTGGAATACCCATATGTTTTATCCTGCTCAAGTCACATATTTCCATTTATAACTTTGCCAATATTTTTATTATTATTTATATTTTTAATTATAACTTTTTTATTTAAAAGTTTAACTTCAAATATACCTTTTTTAAAACTCCATCCAATGCACCTTATCATCCGAACAAACCCAAAAAGAAAAGGATAGACAAATACATGATTTTCTTTTATATGATTTTAACCAAAGATTTTCCTTCATTAAATTTAAGGGCAGGAGGACCTAATCAATAATTTTAGTTTGATGGTATGCCCTTTTCATGCTGTAGCTCACAATTGTGATGGTGCAGATAGAATTAAAAGTAATGAAAATTAAGATAAAACGAGCCCACCAATATTTGCAAAATGGTGCTAAAAACACTCATGAAAGGCAGCTTTTCTACCAGCCGACAAGCCAACACAGTCAAAGAGGAATGCGCAGTTTTCCAACGGTTTGCTGTCGGCACGCTGCTGCCATATTACTATACTGCCATTACCCCTCCCGTTTCTCTGTATCAAAATCCCTGTCATTCCAGCAAAGAGAGCTGATCTTGGCATCCGAAAAAAATCCCCATCATTCATGTCACTACCATTGTCAAAATGGAAAGTTCAGATGACATTCGGAGTCGTTCGTGAAGAAAGGAACATGCACCCATAAATAAAAAAATTACATAACCATTCAAAAACATGCTATATGATGTAAAAAAATTTAAAAATTATTTAAAATTGTTAGTGCAAATATTTAAATTATCTAAAATATAATTTATTAATTCATCTATAAAAGATTAATACGTTGGATATCTATATGAAGCAAAATTTATTCGATTATTTTTTAAAGAATTCATGTACAATTTTAAAAGTCTCTGTATATTTTTACGAGCCACCTATATTTGCAATCATGATAATTTAGGTATACAATGAATTAAAGTATATATAATGATAATTTAAATTTAGTAAAATCATCATTTGGCCTAGAACGGAAGCTCACGCTCGAGGAAATTTCTGCTATTGCCGTCTAAAAATTGACTCTAGCTCTGCCAACATTTCAAATGGCTGCATCCTAGTCTCGGAGGATGAGGTTGCGACTCATCTCCTTCTCATATGGAGACGCATACACCAAAGTTTGCACCAATTACATGTTCCCAACGTCTGATTTTCTCTACTTGAATATGAATAGATGAATTTTTACCTCTTAAAACATCCCATTTCTTGACCAGCAATTAGAAGAGAAATTTGCATATAGACCTAATGGATTTATGGTGATAGTGCTTAACGGTCCAATTAATCAAAATACCATTATTGAATCTAAAGATGCAAAATTTTTTGAGAATACTTACAAATTAATTCCTAGGAAAAATTCATTAACATTACTTTTTTAGTGCAAGTTATCGAGTTTTGTTATCATAAAAAATGTAGAGAATGTTGACCGTAAGGGTTTAGTTTTGATGATTAAAAAAACTTATTAATGACTTCAATTAAGCTAATGACATATTGGTGAGATTTTTGGATTTAGAAGAAGCTTTAGAAATGACTCAGATATAATCAAAGAAACGTCCAGTGGCTTTGAAAGAAGCTTCAAAAGTGACATCCAAAAGCTTTAGAGGGAGAACTCTGAATTTAGAAGGGAAAGAAGAAAGTTTAGAGTATGTTCAAAAGAAGAAAGAAGGTTCAAAGTATGTTTGAAAAGAAGCAACAACTTTGGATTATGTTCGATAGGAAGCAAAGGCTTCTGAGTTGCTATAGATGAGAGACCTAAGCTTTAGAGGCCAAAAAATAGCCATTGGGAATGTCAAAGCTTAAAGAGAACTTCAGAACATATGAAGCTAACTTTAGATAGTCTGAAGAGCATTGCCGCAATGAAGTTAAACCGAACTAAACTTTAGAGGATCTGACGAGAGCTTCAAAAGCTCTGAAATTAATATACGACAATGGTAATTAACAAGCACTCGACTTTCGGAAGCTCTGAAGTTTGACTTGAGAGGGTCTAAAGTACGCTTACAAGGCAGTTTGCACACTTACAAGGTAGTTTGCAATGAGTGTTAAAAACGCAACTTGCAACTGTAATAATCTAGTTTTTACCTTCCCACATGCGGCGCGTGGGAGGGGCACCAGTGTGAGGAGCATGGGAGATAGCTTCTGCATCATTAGGGCATTGGCATCAACGATAGGTAGGCTTGGATGTCTTTATGAGTCGGATGGATTGCATCACATCCATTTTCTCCATCCTTAAGAAATTAGGGAGATTACCGAGAGTGGAGAAGAGGGAGAAAGAGGCCTTGCTGCTATTGAGGTGCTGTTGTTGTGAAACACTATGATAAAAAAGAAGAAGAAGCGATTAGAAAATCTTCGTGAGTAGTCACAGATGTAAGTGGATAGACAGACCCCTTTAACTTACAAACTTTTTAGATCCATAAAGTCTGTATATGCACATTATTGTTTACAAGATTTTGAATGGTATGGATTTATGTTATATGAAAGTATGATGCTAAAAATAGGGGGATGAACGAAAGAAAATCGTGCATGCTAGACAAATAAAAAATAAGTTGATTTTCTAAGCAAATCAAAAATATTGATTTTTAGATTATTTGCAAGGCTTGGATTAGGAATCTTCGTCTAATGTGTTTGTCATATGCGTATTTAGTTTCCATGAAAATATCATGAATTTTCGATGAGAAATGATTAGTGATTTTTAACGTAAATGTTATGTATGTTAGAAATGCACCCTTATGTATTTCTTGCAAATGTTAAAATTTCATATCACATATTGGTCTTTAATGGAAGCTCTTCTTAAACACATCCTACAAATTGGATTCATTGAAAAATGCATGTATATACAGTTGTGGACAAAATAATGTTATTAGGCTATGGTAAAATTTTAGGGTCAAAATGATTTTATTTGATTAATTAAATCTAATGAAATCTAAAAATTAAAAAAATCATTTAATCTTAAATTTTTGGACTATAGATCACTTGTGAACCACACTGGACAACTTGTATACTTCCTAATGGGCTAGCCCGGGTGGCCTGGAGTGTATTAGAAAAATATTGGGTTATTTTGTCAGTGACACTGCTAGTTGAGCTCGCCGGTTGAGCTATCCTACATGTGGGCTGACCAAGGTAGCTTGGAGTGTATAGTATTAGATGAGATTTGCATATTGCTAGTGGAGCTATCTCATCAGGCTAGCCTAGAATATAATATGTACTGATAGTGGTACATGATATACACTATTTTTTTATATATGTGCTAATTGCATCTATCTTAATTACAAAGTTATGACTTATCCCTTCTTAATTTATTCTTTTTTAGAGAATGTAGCATGATGAGTGCATTAGTTTATGGTGCAAGAGAGGTAAATGATGATTGTAATTCCAAATAATTATTTAAAGATAATTTATGTCTATTATTATATAAGACTCATATTGTGGAATGAACATGTGTTGTTATTAATTGTGATTTTCTTTTTATTTGTGGTTAATTATGTGATTGTGTATTATCTTAAGTGTGATAAGTCCAGGAAGAATTCATCCTTGGTTTAAAAATGACATTCATTTATGGTGTTTTTGGGCCGGGCCGTGACAGATGGTATTAGAGCAAATCACATTTGGAATAAAATGTAAATGATACATAAGAAGACCGATTACAAATACAAGAGAAAGGTGGATAAGAATGGGTGCCTTAAATAGATATTTATATTTAAAGATTCTTTAATTAATGATAGTGCATTGCATCATATTTTATTCTTTTTGGTGTATTATTTTCACCAAATGGTTGATCATTGTTAATATTCATCTATTGCAAAGAGATAAATCCAACGACCACTGCTTAGCCCAAGCTGTCTGTGACGAGTCGACCAGCTTAGCCTTATACTATGACTGTTCCTAGTAAGTCACCTGCTAAATTAAAAGGGGACTCAACTCTAAAAGAGAGAATGAGCAGCCAAGAGACTACTATAAATGAAGTGGTGAGATAATTGCGAGAGCTACGTGAGTTGCTTATGATCTCTCGGCAGCAGATAGTGGCAGGGCCATCCTAGCCTGCTTCGCCTCAGAAAGCAGCAGTTGCACCTACTTCACAGATTTTGCAGATTCCGAATGATCAGGTGGAGGCGTAGGACATATCCTAAATCGTTATACTTGACTGACGAAGTCAAGGGTAGGATGATCCTCATATTACTACAGGACCAGGGTAGCCAGTGGGAAAGCAGCTAGCACAAGCTACCGTTGGTAGTTAGGGTGGAACATTTGGAGGACAGATTGCAGTAATAAAAGGGACAAGTGAGCCCTGTTTCGAGAACGCGTCGCGGAGAGCGCGCTCAAGAAGTCAGATCAGGCATAGTAAATAATGAGGAAGAAACGAAA
>JAYJMB010003005.1:0-14599 GCA_036873735.1 Pouteria campechiana
ATGAGCATATGGATGTGTTGTATAGTTTTAATTTTTAACATATTGTGAGATTGCATGTATTGGAAGTGAATGTGATTTTAATAGGTTATTTGCAAATGCCTTGATGACAATGATAATCATGATAATTTCTTATTTGTAAATGTCTAATTGTGTATGATTGTGTGTTATAACATTGATGTATGATTACTCCCCAGGTTTGGGAGATTGTAAAGTCATGAATGTAATGCTAAGCTAAGTTATTTAGCTTTCATGAATGAAGTTTGTGCCTATAAAAGAAACTATGTTGACTTGATTGTATGGATTTTTGAGTATCCTGGGTGAGGAACAATATAAAGTTATTGTTAGTTTTGATTGATCATGATATAGGATCAAAAAGATACAAATTGCGTGGTGTATCATGTATGTATGGATCCGCAAGTGGTAAAATAGTCTGAATGAGTGAGTTTGTACATTAGAGGAAATGATGAAATTTCACAATTCTAAAAGTTTCAAGGACAAATTTTTTTGTAAAGCGGGTAGTCTGTAACGCCTGGGGAGTTTAAATAAGGGAAAATGTTGGGAAAGATTGCATGACAATATGAACCAATTTTAAATTTTGAAGTTAATTTATGCTTTGAGCACAAGTCGATGAGAGCATGAAGTTGAATACGATGTAGGCGTCACTTGTATTCAATTTTTTGCATATATGATGGATGAAATAGGAAATGTGTTCAACACAAAAGTTATAGCTACTTAAATTAACTTTTTAATGCATTAACAATCATGTGATTTGGATATTGAACAAGAAAGTTAGGGTTAAAATACTAGAGCTATCTCAAGAGCTTCATATTGTATTGAAAAGCATCACTTTGAGTCCAAACGATTCACAGTGTAGGTCAAATTAGAAAAATTTATCAACATTAAAGTTATTGATCTTGAGATAATTCACATAATTCAAACATCATATGAGGAAGTCATGGCTGAAATGCCAAGACTACTCCTGGTTGGCAGTAAGTTGGTCACTGGGGCACTAGGAAGCCAAGGCGGTGCCAAAATCTAGGGTCGCAGCATAGATGGCGTGGTAAGTCAACTTTTGGGCTTTTAAAACTATTTTTGCTTTTTTTTTTAGTTATTATTTCCCCCATGACCTAGCCTTGAAACCTAACCCTTTAAACATGGATCCCTTGCCATTTTAGCTAGAAAGGAAGATGATCTATGCGTGGAAGTCATCAACCACGAAACCCATCCCAAGTTTCAGCCATTTTGATGGTGGGTAAAGGAAGAAAATCTGATTTTCTGCAAATGGAGGGTGCTACACACTTGGATTTGGTGGACTTAGTTTTCCCTATCCAAATACGTAATTTTCATTAAGTTAGGATTTTGTAGATTTCGTGAACAATGGCATTTGGGGGAGATTTCATGGTAATGGATAATTGCTATGGGGAAACATGATTAATTGCTTAATTGTGGTGATTTTGAAATGATTTGTGACTATTAGGGTTTTATAAATAGTAATTTTGGGTGAATTGATGGGGATTTGTTGCTAAACCCATCGGGAAAATTATTAATTCATGGATTATAGCAATTTAGGACTTGTTTAAGGGTGAAAAAGCTGATTTTGGACCATGACCTAATTAGAGTCCAAAAGGGGTTTTTGTGTATAGAGTGTTAAATAGCAAATTAGATAAATTAAGGATTTAATTAGCTTTTTTCATGATTATTAAGTTAATAATCATGTTATACAATGGGCATGTATGGTTGGAAAGAAAATCTCTTTGAATACTTTATTGAATTATTATGAAATAATAATGCTTACAAGATGTTGATAAAATGCTTCCATGAGGGAAGTGATGTGAGTGACTAACCATATTACAGCTTGTGATTGGCTAGTAAAGAGGCATTAATTTGATGTATTCAATATATGAATTACCTGATTAGAAAGTAATTAAAGACAAACATAAGTTAGACGGCGTCGTGGTTAATGTTAAAGTACAATTATGGACTTGAAAGGTATATGGATTTAACAATCAATCAATTATAGTTTCTAGAAATTGTAATTGATTAACTAGATATGAATTTGTTATAGTTGCTTATGTAACTGAATGAAATTATTGTATGGATAGGATCATTGACCAAATGGAAGGTATGGAGCTTGAGGAGTTATGGAACTTGACGAATCATGAGGTAAGTAGGCTCTTTCTTGGTTGCATGTATGATGGATGGGGATATTGATTACCTCATATGTTTGAATCCAGGCATATATGATTAGTTGGGGATAGTAAACATCCCATGATATTAGTGATATGTATATGTATGTGTTGGCTAATGGGGAAAATGGATATCCCTGTTTTGATAAAGGTGGATGTTTATTAAGTTTTATGAATATGTGAATGTCGAGGATAAAAGGAATGTCATATATCGTATGTAGTATAATGTCCCTTATTCTCGTGTATGGATGTTTAAATAAAAGGGATAGAGAATATCCTAAGTATGCACTTGATGGAATAGATGAGAAGAGTATATCCCATGATTGTGCATACTTTATTGATGAGTTATGGGAATAAGAACTTCCCATGAATCTTATTTTATTGTATATTTAAGAATGTAAGAATTAGAGGAGATTTTGAGTATCCTAGAATGCTGTATATGATAATTGAATGATTATGTATATAGATGGAAGCAGAAGCATTCCAAAAATTGTATTTGACATAGTGATATGACGTGTGATGCCTATAGATCATAGTACACCTGAATGGCGTAGAATGTGCATCTTGGAATATTGAGGGCTGGAGCCTCATGGATATATATTCATGGAGTGATTGTATTGTTATATTGTATTTATGTTCTAATCTAGAGCATGTGATTTTTGATTGATTATTGTTTGCTAACGTGCCTACTTACTGAGTTTGCCTAGGACTCATGCCTTCTTATTTTAATTTTTAGCTAATAGATTAGGTAAAGAATTTCAACTAGGTTGGAGACTATGAGGAAGATTGAAAAAATCTTGTGGTATAACACTTTTTAATTCTAATTCATGGTATTTGTATCATTGTAGTTAAAAGAATTCAAATGATGTATTTATGATATAGTCACATGTCCTAGTGAGAAATATTCATGATATTGTGAATGGATTTGTGTGAATCCAACAACGTATATTGCCATCACGATTCAGATTCGATCTTGGGCATGCAGCTATGGGTGAAATTATAGCTATTTGAAATTATAGTTTTATATGATTTATAAATGCACATGTTTAAATCCTTATATTTTAGGATAGACTCTAGCAGATTATCAGTAGACTATTTCTCTTAAAAATGGAGAAATGATAGCGTAATTGTAAAATGCATAGGCCCTAGGGTAGGGTGTTACATGTTGCAAGGAGTCAGCAAGAATAAACTTAAAATTGTGATAAAGATGAGACATGTTTAGTCTAACCCCTCTACTAAACTTAATTATGATGATAAATGTAATTAAATAACTAAGTTTTGATAATGAACAAACAAAATGAGGGAAGAATTAAGGTATTAACAAGTTACTTTCCAAGTAATGCAACATTTATATATAAAAATAAATTAAGGATAATAACTGCAAGCAATAAAAATATTTATTGTAAGCTTATCACATTAAGTCTTCAAAAGAAGATAATTTGAAAAGAATGCTTAAGTAAAAATCAATCAAAAACAATTCAGAATTATTCAGAACTACTTCAAAGACAAATTAGAATCCCTTTAGAGACAAGGTGTGAAGCTTAAAAGTTCAAAAGTATTCAGAACTACTTTAGAACCTCTTCAGAAATAAGTCAAATCATTTTTTAGGGACAAGGCATGATCCTCAGAATTAACTTCAAAGCAGTCTCACACTTTAGAGGTAGTTCATAAGCATTCCTTAGTCTCAAAAAACACATCAAAAGTTAAACTCTCTACTTCAAAGAAAACATCTATACTCAGAAGTTCGTTAGAAGAACATGAGAAATATTCTAAGGCTTAGAGATGCTTTAGAAGTCAAATAATCATGGTACATAATAAGTTTAGAGAAATATCTACACTCAGAACCTTATCAGAAGTAATATAGAATGTCAAATTTGCAATCAGAAGTTCTTTAGAAGAATTTCAGAAATGATTCTAAGTCTTAGTGATGTCTCAGAAGATCGGTAATAGTGATACAAAATACACTTAGGAGAAGTTTCTGAACACAGAACATTAGTAGAAGATTTTTAGAAGTAATACAGAAGGTCGTGAGAGGTAACTTCAAAAAGCTAAGAATCAAGAAGAGTATCAGAGGTGAAATTCAACTTTCAGAAGATCTTTAGAAGCCAAAATATGATCGTTGTCCGTGTTCAAAATGTAAACTTAATTAAGAAATTCTGAAGAGGTGTTTCAAAAACTCTAATAAAAGTTAGATCTAACGATAACTAATAATAAGACAATGTCAGAATTTCTAAAAACTTATCTCATAAGTTTTGAAACCAGAAAACATGTAAAAAAGTCATACCAAATCTACCAAACACTTGAAAAAATTACAAAAAGTTGCAACGACTATAATCTCCTTCATAGCTTATAAAATGATGATTAAAGCAACACACAAAATAACAAAAAGATAGAGAAAAAGTGAGATATCTAACTCAAGTGTTTACAAGAGCATTCAACATCTTCTTCAACTCCAATTGCTTCAACATTGTCAAAGCATTCAAAGTCAAATCTGCTTCACTTTAAAGGAGTTGATACATACGTCTTTATTGCTTACTTTGTTCATTTATTTAAGTTTTTAACTTTTGTACAAATATGCCTAAGGAAGAGGCACTAATCTGTACATTTGTTTTTAGTATCTGTTAAAGCAAGAAGGGTGCTTATTGTTGATGTATTGAAAAAGCAAGTAGAAAGACTTGATAAAAGTGTATGAGTTAGTTGGTGAACTCTGAAAACTAGCGAGTTAGTTTGTGAACTCTAAAAACCAGCGAGTTAGTTGGTGAACTCAAAAAATCAATGTGTATTTGATCAAGTTGATCAAAGTTCAAAGTGTTAGTAGAACCTAAGATCAACAGAGGATACCGACTTAAAGAAGCGGAGTAGGAACCCATGAAGGGCCGAACTACTATAAAATCTTATGCAATTATGCTGTAAAATTTACTTCTCTTATTTTAAGCACACTTCTCAAGTTATTGGCAAAAATTTTTGAAAGCTTAATCCCCCCCACCTCTTGTCTTGAGCTCACATTTAGCAAGGGACCAACAAGTGGTATTAGAATAGGATTCACTAGTTAATTTTAAATTACCAATATATTAACTTGTGAAGAGATCCAAATGGCCAGTATGTTCCACAACACTTTTGCTGAGGGAAAATCCACTTCCAAACCTTCACTTTTTGATGGAACCAATTATGGGTATTAGAAGATGAGGATGCAAAATTTTTGGATTATCATCGATTACCAGTTGTGGCTTAAAATAAAGAATGGAAAGAATGTTACAAATATTGAAGATAAATATACCCAAGAAGATATTCAAGCAGTAGAATGTGATACCAAGGCAAAGAATTGTCTATACTGTGCACTATCTTTTTCTAAGTTTTAAAAGATTTTCGCCAGTGATTCAGCCAAGGAAATCTGGGATAAACTTTAAGTAGCAAATGAAGGTTCAAATCAAGTGAAAGACACTAAAATAAATCTTCTAGTGCAAGAGTATGAAGCCTTCTCTATAAAGGAGTCAGAAACCATTTCTAAAATGTTTGGAAGATTGTAGAAAATCACCAATCGACTAAAAAACTTGGGAGAGAAATATGAAAAAACCAAGCTAGTAAAGAATATTTTAAGATCTCTACCTAGATATTGGATGCCTAAAGTAACTGCTATCTAGGAAGCAAAAGATCTAGATAAAATGGCAGTGGAAGGACTCATGGAATCACTCATGACACATGAAGTCTTAATTAAGCAAAAGATACTAGATGAATTCAAAGGCAAGAAGACAATTGCTTTACAAGCTGATTCAGAGAATGAAGAATCTCCAGATGAAGCTTCAACTAGTGAAGATGATGAGGATATGGTAATGATAACCAGAAGATTTAGAAATATGATTAAGAAGAAAAGATTTGGAAATAATTTCAAAAGCAACAACAAGAGCAAAGATAAGAAAAAAGAGGTTCCAATTTGTAATAGTTACAAAAATCCTAGGCATATAAAGTTTAATTGCCCATAGCCAGAAAAAAAGCAAAGAGACAAGAAGAAAAGATATAATTCTTACTTTGACAAAAAGAATATCTCTAATAATAGAAAATTTGAAAAGAAGAAAGCTATGGCTGCATGGGAAATACTAAAGAACATGATGCAAGAAATCTTAAGTGAAACATAAGAATAAAATCAAGCACAATTTAGTCTGTTCAGCTCCAAAAAAAGAAATCAGGAAAAACATCATACAAGAATAAGCTTCATGGCCATCTATGAAAATGAGTTAAATTCAAAACCTGAAACTCCTGATCTTGAAGAATTATTAGATGAGTTGTATTTAGATTTCAAAACTTTAAAAGCCAAACATAAGGGGACAAAAGGGGATCTTGAAAGAATAATTTATGATTGCTACAAATTAAGATAATAAAATACTGAGCTCAAGACTAACTAAAACACTAACATAAAACTTGAACAGATCAAAGCAGAAAATCGAGCTCTTAGAAACACTTTGACTTCTACTTTATTTGATCTAAAAGCAAAGAAGAAAGGTGGAGAAAACCAAATTAAGAAAATTAGCCATCATGGAAGAAAGCTAGAACCCAAACAGAACCTAATTTGGGTACCAAAAATTGTTGCCAAAATTGTAAATGCAACCATATCTTCAGATAATAGACTAGTAGCATCTAAAAAATAATGGGTACCAAAATATGCTACTACTAACCCGCCTGGACCCATTCCTAAATGGGTACTAAAAATTATAGATTGACCATGTCATTGCAGGTGTGCTTGAGAGGCACAAGGAGTAGCAAATGGTATATTGATATGGTTGTTTAAGACACATAATAAGAGAGAGGGAGCTATTCATAGAGTTAAAAGCTAAATGGAGCAATAATTAGCTTTGGAGATAATGAAAAAAGTTAGAGTGGTTGGTATTGGTAAGATTGACCAATCTCCCCTATTACTATTTTGAATGTCTGACTTACAGAAGAATTAAAACACAAATCTTCTAAGTGTGAGTTAATTTTGTGATAACGGTTACAAGGTTGTGTTTGAATCACATAGATGTTCTATGATAGATAGTTCAAATTTAGTTGTGGTACTTAGAGAAAGATGTGGAAATGTGTATCTAAGAGATTTATGTGATATCTAAGTCAAATGTCTTATTGTGAATAATGAAAAATTCTTCTTGTGGCATAGAAGACTAGGATATGCTAATAAGTTCATGATTAAAAAACTATACAATAAAAATCTTGTTGTTGTCCTACCTAAACTAAAATTTGACCAAAATGAGGTATGTGATGCTTGCTCAAAAGGAAAGCAAGTTAGAGAATCATTCAAAACTAACGTACACAACAAAACCACTTCAATTGCTACACATGGATCTTATTGAACCAACAAGAACTAGAAGTCTTGGAGGAAAATATTATTTTGGTCCCATACATTCGGTAGCTCAAGAGAGGAGGGGTGAATTGAGCAAACAAGAATTATGGCTAAATAAAATTATTGCACTGTAAAGAATAGAGGCTAAATCAAGCAGCACATAATACAAGAGATTTTTATAGTGGTTTGGGCAAGCTCCCTACTCCACTCTTCCAATAGCACACTCTCCTTATGCCTTGGGTTCCATTACCACTCATAATAGAGTGCTAATAGCTCTCTTCTAGATTCCAACTCCAGGTGGCATAACTAATGCTCCCAACACTCTTCTAGATTCCAACTCTAAGGGGCATAAATTAGTCTTCCCAACACTCTTCTAGATTCTAGCTCCAGGGGGCATAAACATAGTGCTCCCAATACTCTTTTAGATTTAAGATCCAGGGGGCATAAATAAATATTCCCAACAATCTTCTAGATTCCATCTCCATGGGGTGTAAACATAGTAGTTTTCTTGAGCTCATCACCAACTCATATGGCTAATGAATGACACTGAAGTTGTACATCACTTTGCATCTATACTAGGTTGATTTGCATAAAGTTTAAGCACACTTAAAATGATTACACATTGAAACATAGAAGATATCAATGCTCTAGAAATATGATAATGATAGATGTTTAAATCTTATCATTATTAGCGCAATGGAGATTGAATATCTTGGAGGAAGCATTGTCTAATTGAGAGAAGTTACTCATTTAACCTATTTTCTCCTTTTCATCTTTCTCTCAGCTTCCTCAAACTTTATCATTGACACTACATTACTTTATACTGCGTATGAATTTTATAAGCTTTCGATGTAGTAGGCATGACATCTGATGGTTTGGATTGATTGGTTTTTTAAGGAGAAAAAGGCGATTGAGAAGTGGTTAGAGATGGAAGTAAAGATTGTGAAGTTTGAACAAGTATGAATGAAGTGGCTTGATTAGTGGATTATGGAGGTGGAGAGGGATTTTCTTAAGATGAATATTTCTTAGAGATGGATTTTAGAGATTTAAAAATTTTATTGATGGGAATTTCTGACTCAGACATGGAGGACACCAAATTAGACTAAGGAGATTCTTGTGGAGGATCCGTGGTAATGGGATGAGTGGCAGGTGGAGATTTGTGAGTTGTGTGATGTGGCGAGGATGGAGTAGGAGAAGAGTGATGTGAATGATGAGATGGGGAAGCTGTTGAAAAGTGGAAAGCTCTAATTGGCGAGACAGGTCTAAGTGTATGGACAGGAGCTGGTTTGGTTTGACCTTTGATGGATTCAATTAAAGAGAAAAGAGTGTCCACTTTTTATCTAATGAGACCATCCTAGTGGTAAGGGATGCAGTGAACATTTCAATAATAATGAGCCTGCCCTCAAGGTTCTGTGGAATAGGTTGGGTTGGTGGAGGTAAATGAGTAGGTCTGGAAGGGGATGGAATTGGACAGTGTTGTGGAGATGATCCTACTATTGCTACTGCTTCTTCTTCCATTGCCATTATTTCTGTTGCTACTATTGTGTCTATTTGCGCATGTTCCTCATTTCTTGCTTCTTCTTCCATCGTCTCTATGGGGATTCTTTCTTCTCTTCTCATTTTTGTTGTTCTGGCTACTCTTTCTGATGATGCAGGGTCTTGATTT
This sequence comes from Pouteria campechiana, assembly GCA_036873735.1. Lineage (NCBI taxonomy): Eukaryota > Viridiplantae > Streptophyta > Magnoliopsida > Ericales > Sapotaceae > Pouteria > Pouteria campechiana. The sequence continues at coordinate 9,182 of JAYJMB010003005.1, forward strand.
TGAATTGTTGATGTAGTTATCCTTATTTATTCTCCCCTTATTTCATCAATATGTGCAGATGAAGTGATCTCTTCTACTATAGTTGAAAGAATTTCTTTCCTTTTCTCTCTGGAATTTTCTAGCCTTACTTCCTCATCTTCTTCATCCTCTCTTTCCCTTTTTAATTTTCTAGGCCTTCTTGCCTTCTCAGTGACTGTGCCATTAGTGGCGATGTATATTCTCATTCTCTTCAATGTCACTTTGTCAATTATATCTAAATTTTTGAATTCCTCTAGAACTTCACATGATAAATCCACCTCTGCCTTTCTTAGCATTTCAGCCATCGCCATACTATAAGGTAGAGGATGTCTTGTAGAGGATTTGACTTGATATAGTTGTTCAGACATAAGTTTGGCCAAATCTAACTTCTTTCTGAACTTTAAGGCCCAAAGAACTCTTGCATCTATTTCAAATATATTATCGCTACTTCCAGTCTTGGGATAAATATTGTTGTTTAGAATATTGTGAGCTATTCTCATGTTTACATCCAAATATTTTGGATTCAGATTTTTCACATTGTCACCTATAGCTACACCTGCTACTTAAGAGAATAACTCTTTTCTAGTCACGAACCATTCAAATATTTGCTTTTCAATCATTGGAAGATTGAAACATTCTCTAATGCTATCGAGAGACAGGTCTATTTTCTTGTCTCCGATCCAATATTTCTTTAGCTTAGGGTTATAGTTCTAGAGGAGTATCTTTACCATTCCACAATAACTTACGTCTCTACAACTCAATAAATCTTTCCAACCCTAAAAAGCTTATACAATCACAGACTTCTAACTTCATCTTTTCAAAAGTTTTGAAATCAATGACTCTTCCTTTTAGCACCTTTCTATTATCATATTTGTTCATGGTAACTTTATTTATTATTTTGGAAAGTTACCTCTAGGAGTTTGTTTCCCTGCCCTCTTCTTTTTTAAGATGGATGCATCTCCTAACTGTTCTTTGTCTCTTTTTTTGTCAGATATGGATGCTGGAGTAATCTCTATGGTTCTTGAATCTACCATATATGTCACTAAGTTTTGGAGTTTTGATGGGGATTTTGATGGGAAGAGCATGGAGGTTCTTGGCAAAGAGGTAAGCAAACGAAAATGGCCCCAAGACGACGAGGAATGGAGAAGGGAATAGTGGAGATTTGAATCGCCTTCTTCTGATAAGGGGATTTTCTGTTTCTAACAGTGAATTGGAGAGGTAAATCTAAGATTAGGTTAAAAGAGGGGTTTTTGTCATATCTAACCACGACCTTTGAGGGCTTCAATCAAATCTATGGACAAAGTAGATGTTGTGACTTCATCCAAGGGTAGATATAAATGATGTGATTTTTTTAATTTATTTTAGATCTAAGATGTTCATGATTATGTGTGAGGATCACTTATGATTAAGAGATTTTAATTATGAAGATTTGAGTAATTAATCCCTTATTATTTAGCTTAATTTTAAAATGATTTTTATGCAACGTGCATATATGAAATAGTAAAAAATGCATAATTAAGAATGTTTTTTACAAACTAAATAATGATCCAACATCTTATATTTCCAATCTTTTATTATGTGTATTGAGTAACCATCTTCAGTAGATCATGAATAGCTCTTGTGATACTCAATCACACCTAAATTGTTTTATATAATGATTATTCAATTCTACTCTTTTTTCATTTTCTTATATCTGGCATTTTAGATATTCATATGAATTTTTTATGAATCTTGAAAAACCTTGGAGTTTTAGACAAAGAGTACCATAGTGTTGCAAATTAAAAGAGCTTACTTATTTGTCTTCAGATCCCTTTGATTTTTCAGGAGTTGATTCCTCTGATTTCTTTTGTTCTTATAGTTCCTACATAGAATCAATTGCTTGGGTCTTTTGGACCTTGTTAGATTTGTCACATATAATTTTTAATGTATCTTTAATAGAGATACATAGATATTCTATCAAACTTAGTCAGAGACAATGTATTTTGAATTTTCAGAATCTATAGTAGATAACATTAAAGTATAAAAGGTCTAAAAATAAATTATCCCTGAGCAAGAGTGTTGTGGAGTGATTTAGTCATAAAAATCTCTTCACAAATTAAATTTTGGTAATCAAGATTAACTTGCAAAGCCTACACTGATACCACTTATTGGTCCCATATGGTTGATAGCTCAAGAGGGGAGGGGTGAATTGAGTAGATAAAAATTATGGCCAAATAAAATTATTACGCTATAAAGGAATAGAGGCTAAATCAAACAACATATAATACAAGAGATTTTTATAATGGTTCGGGCAAGCTCCCTACTCCTAGATCTTAATGCATACCCATTATTTTGATTTTTATAGGGATATCGAAATTAGGATATTGGAGATAGATACTTGACTTAGCACTTGGGAGAAGGGGTCAAGTGAATTGGGATTCTCGATTTATAAACTAATGCAATGATCAATCGATAATGAGTTGAAAACATCATGAATGAAGCATAAATGAAATTGACCCTTTAGAATCTTCACACATTGATTTATTCTATTCAAGCCTATCCATTTTATTTGTTATTCAATTATTGATTTCTTGATCATCCGAATAAAGTTAGAATTATTCAAAGCAATAGCTAGTGATGAACTAAAATACACAATCCCTATGGATACAAAAACTTTCTTATCACTACATTATAAAACTTGACATCGTACACTTGTAGTATAATTTGTAGCAAACAAATGTCTAATAGGCTTAAATTTTGGAACTACATAACCATCAATAATGGTCAAAAAATCATTGACATTTTTCTCAAAACCATCAACATTTTTCCTACACAAGGAAATCCATCGAGGTTCAACTTCGCCAAATTAGTCTTTGACTCCTAATCAGTCAAAGTTTAAACATCATCAAATTCAAATCCGTTGAGGTTTGGATATAAAACCATTGACATTTTGATAAAAAAACATCAACGTATTTCCCAATTTGTTTAGCATTCCATCTTTTAACTTGTTTACATCAATGCATCAACATTTACATCAATCCATTCCATTCATTTACGTCAATCCATCCCACAACCAAGCAAACCATTCAATCAACCTTTGAATTTCCAGAATTCAATTAATAATCATTCCTTCAACCTGTCACCTATAATAAAGACTTGTTAATCCTTGGATTGAAACATTTTACAACAAACCCTGCAAGTGTTAGTTCAATAATAATATCTTTTCAGCTCATTTACAAAACACATCAAATTAACCAGGGTTGTTCATCATAAAAATAGGAAATAGGAGTCAAACATTGATGACTAACAAAACTTTTTAATGACTTGAATTAAGCTAATGATGTTTTTGCTAAGATTTTATAAAGACGAAGATGTGTTTCAACCTTTAGAAGTACTTCAGAAGTTCTGAAGGGTCACAGCCAGTTGCTAGCCACCTACAAAGCTCCAGGGAGATGCGTTCTCACTGGATTATCATGGACAATAAGGCAATCGCTTATGGTATCGCTTTGGGCACATCCACCTGTGATGTGCCTGTCATTCCTACGGTCAAAAATCCAAATGGCACTGCAATGGGCATATTGAAATGGTCTTCTTTGAAATGGTCCAATGTCTCTCTGAAATGTATAAATAGAAGATCCATTGAAGTGCAAATGCTAATCACAAATCAAACATGAGTAACCCACACAAGTTTCCCAAGTGTATTCACTCCAAGGTGCTACCAAGATCAAAGGCTTCAAGGCTACATCTTTTCTATCTCAAGGAGTTCGAATCACTATAAATTTTTCATTATATATCTTTTATTATTGAGTTTTAATTGTGTGTACACTTAGGCCTAGTTAGAGGTAGTTTATTATACACTTATATTTGTATTGTTGAGTTTCTGGTTGGTTCTAAAAACCATGGGGAGTTGCTAATTAGCTTTGGAAACCAGTTTATGAGTTGTTGGTGAGCTCAAGGAAAATCAATGTTGTATGAATTGGTGGTAAGTTTAATGAAAAATCATCTTTCTATGAGTTGTTGCTGAGCTCAAGAAAAACCAAGAGTGTAGAGTTTCTGGTTAGCTCAGTAAAACCAAGTTGTGAGAGTTCTTGGTTAGCTCGTGAAAACCAAGGGTGATTCCATAGGTTATAGTGGAACCCAAGGTTGGGGAAACCTTGGAGAGTGGACTAAGGGGGCCCGAACCACTATAATCCTTATATTTTTATCATCGTGTGCTTATGTGCTTCCACTACTTTCCATTTTATACACTTGTGCATCCCATCCACTTTCCCCATTTCATTGGATTTCAACTTTGCTATACACCTTGCGTAGCATAGCAGGGTCAGACCCAATACTCTAGATTCACATGGGCGATCTTGTTGGCAAGCAAAGATGAGGCTTTTTCTATATTTTCTAATTTTTTAAAGCTTGTCCAAAATGAGAAGCAATTGTCAATTATATCAATAAGAAGCAACCATGGTGATGAATTCAAAATCAAAAAGTTTGTTAATTTTTATGAGGATAAAGGGATTCACCATAGCTTCTTAGCCCCTAGAACTCTACAACAAAATGGAGTTATGGAAAGGAAGAATAAGACAATTCAAGAAAGGCAAGAGCCATGTTGAATTAAAGCAAATTGTCCAAGAAATTATGGGGAGAAGCAATTAATATAGCTTGCCATGTGTTCAATAGAGTTGCCATTAGAGTTATTTTGAAGAAAACTCCTTTAGTTATATGTACTATGTGTTGAACAATGGGAAGGATAACTTTGGAAAATATGACCCAAAGAGTGATGAGGCTATATTCCTTGGTTACTCTTCTAGTAGCAAAGCATTTAGATTTTTTAATAAGAAAAAGCAAGTTATAGAAGAATTTGTGCATGTTACATCTGTTGAATATGAATTAACCCTCAGAAAGTAAGTTGATAGTGATGTAGATGAAGCAACGAAGAAGATGAAAAAGCTACATTTGGAAAATCAAGGACTAGAAGGATCCTAAAAGCAAAATGATGATCAAGATCCAAAAAATGAAGAAGAGGTAAGTGAAGGTAATGTTCCCTTTCAACACCCATCTAATTTGATGGTTTATGATGGTTTTAGAACAAGAAGATCCATGCACAATATTTGTGGGCACTTTGCTTTTATCTCTAATAAAGGGCCCACTTGCATTTACCAAGCCCTCAATGATGAAAATTGGATTATTGCCATACAAGAGGAGCCAAACCAGTTTAAAAGAAATAAAGTTTGGGAGCTAGTTGCTAGACCTAAGCACATTGATTTAATTGAAACCAAATGAGTCTTTTGGAACAAGTTGGATTAAAGTGGACTGCTTGTAAGAAAAAAAGCAATATTAGTTGCTAACGAGTATTCTCAAGACTAGGGAATTGATTTTGAGTAATTTTATGCCCTTGTAGCAAGATTAGAAACCATAAGGACGTTACTT
>JAYJMB010003007.1:0-14595 GCA_036873735.1 Pouteria campechiana
TATTTAGCCCAGGACTCCCTCCCTCACTCCATTGATGTGGGATGCCACTCATGCCATCCCACATCGATGGAGTGAGGGAGGGAGTCCTAGGCTAAATATGTGGGGCTTGGTTGTGAAGGTGTACCCCGTGTTGGGAGTACAGGACGGGCCCACCGCTGTGCCATGGTTGTGTATGTATGTGTGGACAAATCCTTGAGGTCGATGGGGAGGTTAATGGTAAGGATGCCCTAGGGCCAAAGAAGACAATAGTACATGAGTACCCCATTTTGGGCAGGTGTATATGACGGGCTCGGTGAGGTTCCTTGTAAGAATGCATCGGGACAAAACCGTGCGGGCATGTGCCCAAAGTGGACAATAGTGCATTGGAGCCCCGGGTTATTACACATAGATTCTATTTATAATGTAACAAGCGATATTTATAGCCTTGCCCCCAAAATATTAAGGTAAATCATATTCATTTAACATTGTCCTTGTCATCTCTTGCAAAGATCCATTTTTTCTTTCAACTACTCTATTTTGTTAGGGTGTTCTTGATGCAAAAAATATACCATTGCTTTCATAGAAAGCAATAAACTTTTTATTCTCAAATTCTCCATCATGATCACTCCTTACGGAAATAATGTGAGAGCTTTGTTCATTTTGCACATGCTTGGTAAAGATCTCAAAGAATGAAAAAGCCTAATCTTTTGAAGCAAAAAACATTATTCAAGTAAATCTAGAGAAGTCATATACAATGACATATGCATAATATCTCTAAAATTTTCCAAACATTTCAGGAATTGTCTCTAACTCCATCATGAAGAAGAACTCGTATTCTTGTACTAGAGGGTTAATCTTTGTTTCCTTTACTTGGTTAGCACCTTCATGAGCAACTTGCAACTTATCCCAAATTTCCTTAGCAGAATCAAAGGAGAAAATCTTTTCAAATTCAGATGGAGAAAGTGCATAGAAGAGTAGTTCTTTGCCTTAGTATCATGTTCTATTGCTTGAATGTCCTTAGTGGTATATTTCTCTTCTATGTTAATGACAATCTTTCCATTTTTAATGTTGTGCCACAATTTGTAATTTGTTGCTATCGTGAAATTTTGCATCAACATTTTCCAGTATGCATAATTTGATCCATCAAAGAAGGGGGTTTTGGATGTGGATAGTCCCTCTATAAATGTGTTGTGGAAATATTTGGCCATGTTTGAGATCACTTCACAAGTTAAGTTTTTTGGTAATCATAGTAACTTCGGAAAGTCATCCAATACTGCAATAGTTTCCTACAAATCAGTACTCAAAGGTAACACCTCATTCTCCTTCTCAAGATGTTTACTAATGGCAATTTTCAATTCATTTTTCTCTTCAATTTCAAAAATTTTTTATCACAAGAATAATCACATCAATGAAGTAAACAGGATCATCATCATCAGGATATTTTATGTCATCATAAATATTAAACTTAATAATTTCACCATCAAATTTCATGGTAAGTGTGCCACCATGAACATCTATCTTAGTCTTGGATGTTTTCAGGAAGGGTATTCCTAATAAAATGAGAGTAGTGTAATTACCATTCTCCATATCTAGCACATAGAAATTAGCAGGAAAAACTAATTCATTGACTTGCATAAAAACATCCTCAACTACACCTTTTGGATAGGCATTGGATCTATCAGCCAATTGAATCACAACATTAGTCTTATTCAAAGGTCGAAGTTTCAAAAAAGCATACAAAGAATATGGCATAACATTAATGGAAGATCCTAAATCTAACATGGCCTTTTCAAGTCTAGTATTACCTATCATGCAAGGGATAATAAACATACCTAGATCTTTGCACTTTGTAGGGAGTTTTCTTTGAATGATTGTAGAAACATTATCCCCTACTCTCACCTTCTCATATCTCTAAAGTTTCAGTTTCCTCTTTATTGTACACAATTCTTTCAGGAATTTAGCATAATGAGGTACTTGTTTAATGACATCACAAAGTGGAATGTTTACCTCGCATTTATGAAAAGTCTCAAATAGATCTTGATATCGCTCAATTTTTGAGATTTTGTTAAAACCTCAGGAAAATGTGGTACTAGTTTATATTCAGAAAGAGGTAAAAACTTACATTGAGTTACTTCATTGTCCTTAAGAAGGTCCTTGTCTACAACAATATCTTTCTCCTTTGCTTTTTCCATCGGTGTAGCGTTTACTTTTGTTGGAATCTCAACCTCTGACATTTTCTCTTTGTTTTACCACCGTTTGAGAAGGCAATCTCCCTGGACTTTGTCTCCAGCTGATTAATTATTGTTGCCATCTAACTCATCTGATTCTCCAAACTCTGAATGCTAGCCATGGTCTCTTATTGGAATTGCAAATTGTTAGAGGCAAGAGACTTAACAATGTCTTCTAAAGACATACTAGAGTTAGAAGTCTGTCCTTGTTGTGGTCTAGGTTGGTATGGCTACTTGTACTACTGGAAATTCGGGCGATTTTGAGTTATGGGATGATTTTCTTATAGATTCCATAGTTGAAATTAGGATGATCCCTCCATCTCGAGTTGTATGAGTTAGAATAAGGATCATACTTTCTCTATGGTTGTCCAAAAAAATCACCCATTGCATTCACTTGCTTAATAGGTTCTTCCTAAAGAGTTGGGCATGCATCAGTTGGATGTCCTATCATGGAGCAAATTCCACAAGCTTTCGCTATTTGCATATTCCCTACAACCAATTGATAAACAAGAGAAGTTAGACCTAGAATCTGTTGTTCAAGGGAGGAAACACCTACCTCATTAATAGGCTTGGATAGAGAGTCAAGTCTATTGCTAAATTGTTGTGAGTTGGCTGCCATGTTTGCAATCAAATTCCTTATAGCTTCAGGATTTTTATCCACTAAAGCTCCTCCACTAGCAGCATCAATCATGCTCCTTTCAGTAGGTAAAAGGCTCTCATAGAAATATTGTTTAAGTAACTACTCACTAATCTAATGATGGGGGCAACATGCACACAATTTCTTGAAACGCTCCCAGTATTCATATAGGGATTCTCCATTATGTTGTCTCTCACCACAAATTTTCTTCATAATGCTGGCTGCCCTTGAAGCTATAAAATATTTCTCCAAAAATAACCTCTTCATGTTATTCCATATTGCGATGCTCCTAGATGGTAGATAATAAAGTCAATCCTTAGCCAGATCTTTCAAAGAGAATGGAAAGGCTCTCAGTTTGATTTACTCTTCAGTCACCCCTATTGGTTTTATACTTGTGCACACTACATGAAACTCCTTTAGATGCTTGTGAGGATCTTCACGTGCAAGACCATGAAAAGTGGCCAAGAGATGAATTAATTCAGATTTTAATTCAAAATTAACAATAGTATCTAAAGTAGGAAACATTATGCATAAGGGTTGTTGATCCAAATTAGGTATGGCAAGCTCCTTCATTTAATTTAGTCAAATATTCTTAATAAGATTTAATAACTCCAATAGCAACAAATTATTAAACCCTAGTTGCTTCAAAAATTAGAAGTATCAAACGATTACGAATTTGATATCTAATCTTATAATAGATTGCAATGAATAACAAACTAGTAGGCCTCCTAGCAATTAGGCATAACAATTATAATCATGAAAAAAGAAGAATATTCAATACTCAAAGTATAAATTGAATAATTAAATTAAATTAGATATTATAGTATATTGAATCTAAGGCTTCTGTCTCCTTAAACCAAGAATAAAAATTTAGCCACACAAGGCCATGAAATCATAAAGAAAATAAAATAAAAGAGAGAAGAGAGAAAATTCTCTATTGAAAGCCGCCAAGAAGTCCTCTCCAAACCCTAAGAAAAAAACCCCCCGCCCCCAAAATCCTTGGAAACTGCTTTTTATATATATTCAAAAATACACAAAATATGTAATTCTCACAAAAATCCAAAATTTGGGAAGTGGGTTGGCGCCAACGGTGCAGTTTGCTGTCTGCCAGACATGCATCCATTGTGTTGATCATTACTTCCTCATTTCAACTCAGAATTGCATGAGTATTTTTGAATTAGTTAGATAACTTCGCTATCTACAAATGTTTTGTTGGTCACTTTTTCCAAATCATCCTCTAAACATAGAAATATTAGTACACAAGTGATACCATGTGTAATCTTTAGCTCCTTTTTGACATGTTTTGATACTTTTTTTGCTTAGTTGTCTTTGATTTAGTCTTTATCTCTCAAAAATCTAATCGTGATCGAGAATATCTTTAATCATCTTAATCGGAGGTTGGATGAGAGATTTATGCCCAAAATACAGAGTGATGCTGAAATTATTCAAAATCCTTCAATTGACTTCTTTTTACACTTAACCACCCCAATTGTCTCCTAAATCAAAATATAAGAATAATGACTGCATATAGGAATCAAATAGGTATAAAATATTAAGTATTAGGGGAATAAAATATGACATTTTTGTATTCTCATCAGTAGCTCATCACGTGCACACATTGAGCTTAGAAAGGGAGAAATAATGAGAAAGAAAATAATCTAAATCAAAAATCAAACATCAACATAAGATTCATTGCTAGGATCCATCTCGCACTAGATAAAAGAAACTTAGAACATCATATTTGAATTAAAACCAACTAAATGATTAAGAAATAATGACATAAATTCAATCTGAATGTTGATTTCAAATATAAAAAGATGAACTAAATTGAAAGATAAAAAATATTATTAAAATTGCAGCAGCTCTTTCCCCTTTGATCTTATCTCCAAAAATCCTTGGACATGCACCTTGCTAGCCCCCCTTCTCTCTTGCTAAAAATAACTCACTCCTACATTTTTCCCTTTTAAATAACACAAATTAGGGTTATTTTACACATCCTTGCAAATCCCAAATCATCTACAGGCGCAAAAAACACAAAATTGCTAAAACTAAGTCTCCCATTCACAACGCACTAGCACCGAGAAGTGCGCCAAAAGTTATAGTCCATAATGTTCAGGAATAGCTTTATTGATTTGATAATAAATTTCTCATATGACATCTAAATTATATGATTCTTAATGATTTGAAAATATAATTTCAAGATATATAACTTTCATATTGAACACAATTTCCAAATAATCCTTCATTTGTGTCAAAAATTGACTACAAGTGACACCTTTGTCAAATTCAATGGGTCTAATGTCTAAGATAGTTACGGTGTTTTAGCCATAAATTCTACATTTGATCACCAAATGCTATGATTATTAATTTTTTGGATAGATAACTTGCCTGGATGAAACTTCTATGTTGAACATATTTTTTGAATCAGTCTTTATATGTATAAAAAATGGCCTCAAAATGATGCTTTTTGCCATCTTCAATAGTTTTAACACTTGAAATAGAAACTAACTCCATTAAGTGCAATATATAATCAATACCAATGAAATTATATTAATTAAGGGTCCAAAATATGTAAATTTAGATATTAAAACATGATAAAATATGAGCTTATCATATACATGCTTCATTGGTTTATTTATTTAAATGATGAGGTGCATACAATTATGAATTATGATCTTAACAATATTCATAAATTTGCAAAAGCATCAATGAATGTACAAGGGCATACAAAAGGCTTATTGATTTCAAAAGACGGCTAAATGAGTGTGGTTAGAGTGAGCATGTTAAGTGATATCCATTGTATTGTCGGTCATCAAGTTTTAGATTGCTTCACTTGATCCTAGCTATATGATAAGATGCCTTGTGACACTTCTTGAAAATATGGTCTTAGATGGATTAAAGAGGTATCTTCATGGAAAATGATTGGATCAAGCATTTCATTTAACTATTGTTAGTGATGCAAAGCTTAGACTAGATGAAATGGGCATTCCTAAAGATATTTTTGAAAAATTGATGATTCCTTAGCATGTGAATTCAAGGAACTTGAGAAAACTTTAAGAAATGTTACAATTCACATGTTTATCATATGAGGGAGTGTTATGTAAAGAGAAAAAGTGGTTTAATTTTATTAAAGCAATCATAGTAAACTCTAGTTAGGTGATAAAGTATATAGATATTTGGAAGATGGTGAACTTAACTGTAAATTCATAGTGTGGCTTAACCCAAGAGGGGAGAGGCGAATTGGGTAGGTAAAAATTTATTACTTAACCCCTATTGAGAAATTTTCCTCTTTTCATAATTGTGTGTGGTACATTTTAAGATAGATAATAAAAACAATAAAGTACATAAAGGATAAAACAAGCAAGCAAAAACACACACACATACAAACAACATAATTTTTATAGTAGTTCAAAAACCTCATTCCTACATTCACTCTTCCAAGAGCACACACTCATTGTGCCTTGGGTTCCATTATATCCCATATAATGGAAATACAAAGTGCTACCAACACTCTTCTGGATTCAAGCTTTATGGGGCATAAATAGTATTCCCAACACTCTTCTGGATTTTAGCTCTAGAAGGCATAAACATAGTGTTCCTAGCACTCTTCTGGTTTTTACAAGCTCACCAGGAAACTCACTAGTTTCAAAGGTCACCAGCAAACTTGATGATTTTTGAGAGATCACCACCAATCTCTCATTTTTAAATTAACGAGAAAACTAATCCACTCTACAAAGTGTTACAATGAATCACATGGGAAGATTAAATCTTTTACAACTCTAGTAATACAAAAGGATCTTCCTATAATGTAAAGAATATGACCATTAAGAATGAAGGTTTAAGCTCAAGGATTAATAACTGAAGGTTTATGCTCTTGGCCATAGGTGGAAGGATTTGCATAAGGTTAAACGCAACTGAAAATTATTCCTTCCCACCTTGTATCATTCCACATTGTCTCTTAAATATTTTCTTCATACTTTTGACCATTAGAGAAGATGGGTTCTGTTGAATGTAGAACAAGAGAAATTTTGAATGAATAAGACCTTTGAGATTTCTGTTTTGTTGAAGTCTATGCCTTTTTGATTTTTCTCGAGCTGCTGCATCGCCATCCAGAGAGGTAAAAAAGCTACATCAGAAGATGTTCCTTGTTTGACTTGTCATAGGTTGAAAGTTTGCAGCGCCATTTGTTGCTTGAAATGGTGACTGATAATAGTCTGCATACTGAAAGCATAGATGGAGATGCCGTTTAGATGCAAGTTACATGAATCAATTTTCCTTTAATAAGTCATGACCTCTATCACTATCTACATCTGTCTGTCATAAGTTATAGATGAATTCTCCCATTGGTTTATTGTCAGTTGATCCTTTGTAAGTGTGATTTGTCTGTTGAAAGTAGCAGACGAACTCTGAATGGCAGACGAAGTTGAAGTGATTAATAGAAAAACTCTGCTTTGTCTACATGAATTCTTTGAGGAGATTTGTTTGCTAGTCGATCCTTCGTGGATATGCTTTGTCTGTTATAAATAACAAACAAACTTTGGGTGGTGTAAACGAAGTTGAATTGATCAATAGACAAACTCTCACAAACTAACAAAGTGTGATGTTCTTCTTTTGTTCCATATTTGTTCGTTGGAGGTGACAGATGAATTCTGCTTTGCCTTGCTCAAATAGATGAAGTGTAGTATTCATCTGATGTAAGCAATAGACGAACTATAATTTTCTTTATCTTATACTAATTTCTTTGCATGTTGCATATAGGTTTGTCTATTGTAAGTTGTGGATGAACGTTCCTTTATCTGTTGAAGTTCATTTATCCATGTAGCTCTTCATCTATGCTCACTATACAGCTTCTACTTCATCTTCTACTTTGTTTCTTGCTTTGTCTGTAGTAAGTAATAGACAAATTTGATTTGAAGATGAAGTGGAGTTTTGCATTTTTCAAGCATCAGAAGGAGTTTGCTTCTGTAGCATCTTGCTTTTTAAATTCTTGATTTATTTGGCTTGGCTTAGCCAGAGTTGTACTCCTTAGTTTATTCATCTTGCCTTTTTGTCCTCAGATGAATCCATTTTTTTAACTTTGTTGGTTGGATAAAGTTTTCTTCACTTTGTGCACGATTATCTAGGCTGCAGTTGCTTCTTTCTTCTTTTGTCTAAGTGTTTAATGGAGCTTCTTCTTCTTTTTTTGTCTTAGACAATTTTTGTCTGGTCAATGTAGATAGTTCGAATTTCTCAAACCACTTTATGCTTCTCTACCATAGCTTTGTCTTCAACTGCTTCTTTCTTGCATTTGTCTGTGGAAGTTTATCTTTGAGGTTAATAGACAATGCAAGCTCGTTGTAGCACATCTTTGAAGCCATGTTTTGTTCCATTGTATTTATCCATGGAAGTCTTCTCTTAGACAATGCAACCTTTCTTCTTGCTTGTCTTCAAAGCCTCTACTTTTTCTTCTTCCATGATCTTCATTAGTTCAACTCCTTTGGAATGTAGCAGATAATTTTGGCAGTTTGTTGCAGATGATTGTAATCCTACACTTGATACATTGTTAGCTTTCATATATAATATCAGAATGTATTTTATTCTTATGTGATTTAATCATGTTGTAGAGCAAAGATAAAATACACCTCTATTAAGTACGTAATCTGAAAGCTTAAGTTAATATGGTGCTAAGTATGATTTAACAAATTAACGCATTAATGAATAACTATTAGGGTTAATTGCACCATTAATTAAAAGATGTATGCTTGCATAATTAAACATTCATGGTTATGTATTCACATTGATTAATGTTTATTAAATCATTATTATGCATATGATTGTTAGAGATTTAAGCACACATATATCTTATCTTAATACAAGTTTTGTTATCATCAAAATCATGTATAGTAATCCTTACAATCTCTCCCTTTTTGATGATGACAAAACTTTGAGGACTTGTTATTTAAAAATTAAAAATTTCTTTTAATCTCCCTCTGAACCTCTGACCTATATAATCCTATGGGGTTCGACCCTTTTATTCATTTTATCAATTCTCCTAATTTTAACCATCACTTTTGGAAGTCTCTTACCTTTCTCTCTCCCTTTTTGTCGGAATTCAAAAGGTTTAGAATTATATTTCTTCACCTTATGAATTATGTTTACAATCTTTCTTTAAGTTTTTCTCCCCCTATTTTGTTTAGCCCTAGAATATTGTTTTCTCACTTCTATTATCTAGAGCCTATATATATCACCACATAATTTTCTCTTCTCCTATTAGTTATAATTTATCACTCAATTTTGCTTTGCCATGAAGTGATTTAGTGTAATGACCAGATTGATTGTGATTACAATAAGTAAATATCTTTTAAACATTTGGATAATTAAGCATTTTCATTACTGCAAGAGGCATATTTATAAAGATTAACAAACACTCATTAAGCATATATTAATCACCAAAATCATATCTATATGCAAAATAAAATGAACGAATCTATGTAAATGCAGTGACGATGCATGGTTTGATGGGTTTACTGTTAAGTTCCTAAATTAATGTGCATCTTCTTTTATTTTAATAGCTAGCGATCATTATTATCAAGAGAGATGGTTGGAAGTATTAATGGTAGAGTTGACGGGTTGCTTGGGAAGTGGAGCAGCTCTCTCCATTCTCTTTTCTTGCCTAAAGGTGTTTAGAGAGGAGACGACACATGGACGATTATGGCATCCTCAAGTTCTTCTTCGAAATTAATTCAAGGTGAGGATAATGGTGTCACTTTTAGGGCTATAAAGAGATGTTTGATTCTTCAGGACAAAATCAAGCAATTGAAGGCTTATTTGGCTTCTATTAGGAGTAGTTCTTATCATTTTACATTTCTCTTGACTAAGAACTCCATGACTTATGAAGGCCATAAAACGCATTAATCATTTGGAGATGGAGTTGGCCAAGGCTCACTAGAGGGTTAAAGAATTGGAGGCAATTGTTGATGTTTTGACTAAACATTTTTACTTTCCTTTGTGTCTTTTATTGATTTGAACCTTTCATATGTAATATTTGTGACATTTTATACTCGCATTAGTAGTTTTTAATTTTCTAATCTTTTATAATGTTTTATGCTTGGTGATTTATGCTTCATGTTCGATAAGATCATTCTTATAGTGTTTTAAGCATTGGGTATGTGATTTTTAGCATAGCTTACTCATCGTTATCTACAAGTGAGAATGCATGATCTTATTGTATCATGTTTGGGTCATTAAGGTATGGAGATCTATTTCTTGTTTGTTCTGCCAATAAGACAATTTGGTCCATAGAGTTTATGTGTCTTTTGGAAACTGGTTATGACCTTTGTATTTTCTTTCTATGATATTTAGTTGGATAGACAATATATGAGGTTAAGATATGAACAAGAATGGAGCGAGATATAAATGAGGAAAGTTACCAAATTCACTTTTTGGAGGAAGAGGTGAAATAATTAAACAAGGAGTTGAAGTATACCAAGAAGGCAAATGCTTCTTCAAATCTTCTTTTGACCGACTGCTGTATTGCTTATGGGGAAGTTATGAGTAGAATTGCAATATTAGGAAAAGAGTTATTTGAGACTCAAAACAGAATTAAGGAGTTGTTAGTAGTTATTGAGGTTTTAAGAAAGTAAATGTTTTCTAATTTTCTTTTGCTAAATTTTCTGAACTAAATGGGTTCTTTTTGTTGTTAAAGACTCTACTTTAACTTTCTATACATTATGTTTGTGAATGTTCTCTCTATGAGTTTATTTTTCAATTCTGATTCTTTATGTGAGATCAAGCCTATAAATATTACTACAGAATGAATGACTGAGAATGGAATTACTATTTGAGACCTCAAATTGTGAAGTTTTCCAAAACAGACTTAACTATGGCTTAGGATTATAATGATGTTAGAGTTTTGATCATTTTAAGGTTTATTAAGGTTTTTAGAATGATTTAGCTCAAAAAATTAAATTCATTCAAATCTAAGACAATTTAATCAAAGGCATCTAGAGTATATAGCATTGAAAGAAATATAATCAAGTTTGACAACTTATCTCTTTTGGCGCTTCCCTTCATAGATTTCTCATTTGAGCTCATAAGTGTCATTGCCAGTCTTGATAAATCGTTTAGTTTCTACTATTTGGTCCTTCATGCTTCATCTAACGATTGATGTTGTCTAGGTTATAGTTTTGATTGTTTCAATCATTTCCTTGCATCCGGACTTGAACTTGTTGGCACATTTGCTTCGATTTGTGAGCCGAGAAGAAGATTTTGATTATTCATTGTTCTCATTCTTCTTCTATGCTCAACTCAAGCTTTCTTACATACACTTAAGATATTCTTGCACTCTTTCTGCATTAATAAGCTTAAATAGATATGAACTTATATTACCAATGTATTAGTGCAAAAAGGTCATTTTAACCATAGTAGTATGCAAAGAAACAAGTTAATGAATTAAAGCAATTTTTCATGAATAAATAGGATAGATGTTCTGCTTTACTTAATTATTGAGTTATTTGAACTAGCACAGATGTAAATAGCAGTTAACCTTATGTGCTAGATCAACTTGCCTTTTTCTTTAATGATTTTGAGCATAATCTTCCAATTTTATTATTTTACTTTTCTTTTAGTTATGTCTTGTTTTAGATATTTTTAGTTTCAAGTTATTTATTATCTATATGTTATTTTTCTTACTTCCTGATTATCTTAAGCATTTTGTTTTATATTTTTTAGAGTTTTATTTATCCTTGTATGAATTCTATATTTTTTGTATGTAAAGACATGAATGAATTGGGTTTGTATAAACTATGCTATATGAATCTTTATTTTTATTATTGTACACTTAGCTAATTAACCAAAAATTTTAAGTATAGTTTCTAATTTCTGTTAATGTGCAAATGAGATATGAGGATATAGAAAGTAAACTTTAACTTCTAAATAAATATAAATAAACAACTAATTAGATGTAAATAAATAAAATTCAAAAGAAAAGAATATAAAATTTATTTCTACAAACATATAAGCAATTAGAATTAAAGAATGAATGTGAGGTCTTTTAAAATATAAGCTTATCTCTATAGACATGTAAGTAGACAAATAATTAATTACAAGACTAAGCAAAAGTATTTATTAATAAAAGAATGGATGGAAAGAAATGCATAAACAGAAACTACAAAGTTTAGGAATGACACATTTAATAAAAGGCATGTCATACCTGCACTTACCTTTTCTTTTTATTTTGAAGGAACTTGGCATTTCATCATGTCCTTATTTTGTTTCATTAGGCCAAGTCTCCTTTCTT
Source organism: Pouteria campechiana (assembly GCA_036873735.1). Lineage (NCBI taxonomy): Eukaryota > Viridiplantae > Streptophyta > Magnoliopsida > Ericales > Sapotaceae > Pouteria > Pouteria campechiana. The sequence goes on from JAYJMB010003007.1 coordinate 12,122, forward strand.
TTTATTTCTTCTTCAAGAGTTTATTTTCTCCTTTTCTTAATATCTTGCACTCAAGTTAGTTTTAATAGTAATGCAAGTAGTGTCTAAGTGCGAAGTGTTTTTCCCCTTAGTAATTTATCTTTGGCTTGTGTAAAGATTTCTCATACCAACTCATAAGCTAAGACATCCTTGCAAATGGTGGGACAAAGAGCATGAAGTGAGTTTTCAACGTTTTTAGCTCTGCTCTCATTTCATCCTCACTTATGCCAATAAAGATAATTTTCCATAGATGAAAATCATTTGGCCATAAGAAACATCTCCAATATCCTTTTCATTATATCTAGTTTAATCTATTAAAATTTTGGAAGTTAAGAGATGGACTTCTCTTTGAAGAACACAGAGGATGACATTGTTGGGTAAGCCAAATGGATCACTAAAATTTTTTATCTAGCTCGCTCTTATGCCACTTGTAAATTCCCATAATGTGGCTTAACCCAAGAGGGGAGGGGTGAATTGGGTATATAAAAATTCATTACTTAACCCATATTGAGAAATTTTCCTCTTTTCATGATTACGTGTGGTGCATTGTAAGATAGATAATAAAAATAGTAAAGTGCATGAAGTATAAAACAAGCAAGCAAACACACACTCACACATAAACAACATGATTTTTATAGTGGTTCAGGAACCCCATTCCTACATCCACTCTTCCAAGAGCACATACTCATTATGCCTTAGGTTCCACTATATGTTATATAAGGAAAATACAAAGTGCTCCCAGCACTCTCCTGGATTCCAGCTCCAGAGGGGGATAAATAGTGTTCTCAATACTCATCTAGATTCTACCTCCAGGAGGCATAAAAATAGTGCTCCTAGCACTTTTTTGGTTTTCACATACTCGCCAAGAAACTCCCTGGTTTCGAAGGTCACCAGTAAACTTGATGGTTTTCTAGTGATCACTACCAACTCTCTGGTTTTTAGATTAACCAAAAAAATAATACACTTTACAAAATGTTACAATGAAGCACAAGGGAAGATAAAATCTTTTAAAGCTTTAGTAATACCAAAGGATCTTCCCATAATGTAAAGACAATGGCTATTAAGAATATGAAAGTTTAAGCTTAAGGATGGATAACTGAAGGTTTAAGCTCTTGGCCATTATTGGAAAGATTTGTACAAGGTTAAGCACATCTAAAAAGTATTCCTTCATCACCTTGTATCATTTTAACTTGTCTTCTTAAATAGTTTCTTCATACTTTTTACCTTTAGAGAAGATGGGTTCTGTTGAATATAGAAACTAGAGCAGCTTTGAATGAATCAGACCATTGAGATTTCTGTCTTTGAAGTCTATGCCTTTCTAATTTTTCTCGAGCTGTTGCATCGCTGTTCAAAGAGGAAGTAAAGCTATGTCAGAAGATGTTCCTTTTATGACTTGTCACCACTTAAAAGCTTGTAGCATCGCTTGTTACCTGAAATGGTGACTAGGATGAGTCTACATACTGAAAGCACGAATGCAGATATCATTTAGATGCAAGTCATATGAATCAATTTTTCTTTGATAAGTGACAGCCTCTTTCTTGGTCTGCATTTGTCTACCATAAGTTGTAGACAAATTCTCCCATTGGTTTGTCTGTCAGTCGATCCTTCATGAGTGGGATTTATCTATTGAAAGTAGCAAATGAACTCTAAATGGTGTAGACAAAGTTGAACTGATCAATAAACAACCTTTGTGTTATCTACATGAAATCCTCTTAGAGATTTGTCTACCAGTTGATCCTTCATTGATATGCTTTGTCTGTTGTAAATAACAGACGAACTTTGGGTGGTGTAGATGAAGTCAAATTGCTCGATTGACAAACTCTCATGAATAGACAAAGTGTAATGTTCTTCTTTTGTTCCATATTTGTTTATTGGAGGTGATAAACAAATTTTGCTTTATCTTGCTTGAAAAGATGAAATGAAGTATTCGTCTAATGTAAGTGATAAATAACTTGATGACTGAATTTCATTCACTTATATTATACATATTTAAGCTTAGTTATGTACAAATTTGTCTCTTTTAGATGAATTTCATGCTTATTTGCTGGATTGTCTAGGTGTCTTAAAGACAGAAAAGAAGCAAAAAAGGATGGAAAAGAAGAAGTCAAAGTATGGAAAATAAAATAGCTGCAAAAAGGAGCAAAAAATCAACATAGCACCAAGTCAGCAAACCGGCACCACCAGCCCCCACCTGGTGCTGCTAGCATCAAGATCGAAGACAGCACTGGTTGGGCAGCAAGCCGATGTTGTCGGTGCCAGCGGCAAGCTAGTATTTTTTGCAGACTTTTCTCATTGCATGTTTTATCGGTTTTTAAGGAAAAATTTGGGTTTTTGAGGGGTTCTTCTCACTTTTGTTTTAGAAGTTTTTCTCTGAGGTTTGGAGGTGATGAGAATGCAAAATGTCATATTTTATTCTCCTAATACTTCATCTTTTGCACCTATTTGATTCCTAAATA
>JAYJMB010003008.1:0-11522 GCA_036873735.1 Pouteria campechiana
CTCTCTCTCTCTCTCTCTCTCTCTCTCTCTCTCTCTCTCTCTCTCTCTCTCTCTCTCTCTCTCTCTCTCTTCCCCCGATGAATTAAAATGAGATGTGAGAGATGCCATGAATGACTTTTGTTGTTTGTGTGGAAGAAGATAAGATCAGTGAAATCGCCAGTGACTCTCATTATCATCCAACATCGACGCATACTGTTACATCAGAAGGTCGCATTTCGTATGGTCCCATTTCTAGGACTCGGGATTCCTATTACTCCCAGAAGTTCAAATCCGGCCGCACAGAAGAGTTCTCATCCACACACGTTCAAACAAGGAAAGGTCTATTTCCCCACTTGGCCTAAACTTGCAACTTGGTATAGGAATCCATGTGTAAAACAGTGGATGTATATATTCTTGGAAGAAATCGACATCCAATGCTTCCAAAAAATACTTCTCACGAGTTGTCCACATTTTTTATTGGTTTCACATGGTTTGATGATGTAGATCCAATTCTGTAGTACTCATCTCTATTACTTGTAGATAATCCAAACACAAAACAGAAAGGAAGAAATCGAAATGTTTAAATTTAAATAATTTTTCTTTTTTCTTTTTAAAGATCTAGTTTTCGGGAAGATTTCTTCAAAAACATTAATTGTATATTTGAATAAGGTATAACTTTTAAAGATGACATGTAACTATCTCCATAGAAGTGAAAATACTAATGAAATAATGAATAAAGATGAAAGAAGTAAATTTTGATTAAAAAAAGATAAAATTTATAATTGAAAATATAAGTTATATTAGAAAAAACTCATAGTTGTTAAGGGTATATAAATTACATATTAAATGAATATCACATTAAAGATGGTAGAAGGATTTTTGAAAGAGGTTTTGAAACTCCTTTCCAAGTATACCCAAAATGTCAGATGGACAGATGGAAGGCATATATGTATAGTAAGTGATAGGATGGAATGGTGTTCCACGATTCTTGCAACTAACTCCAAATAATAGAGAATAAGCTTGTGAAGAAGATGATGATAAGGCATTATTTGCGTACAAACCCTCTTTAAGAATACAAGAAGTCCCCATGATGACTTGATTCCAAGTTCTTGGTCAGTTGGACCAGGCTATTTTGGAGGCGCTTGGTATCTTCCACAGATACTTTTATATGTGGTTAGGTGTTGAATGACAGAAGGATAGGAAATGCTCTTTTGGGCAAAGCCTTTTCCACGCGACTTGTTTTTATTAATGCAAATTCTTTAAAGAAACTTGGAGTGGTTTTAAGAACTAAAGATTGGAGGTCACTATCCATCTATCAATAAAATGAGTAGAAGGTGAAAACATGTCGGAGATATGAAATGATATGCATAGACTATATATAGATTAGTTGAAAAGCAGGTTAACATCTGTTGAAATCTTTATACGCACTTTTTTTATAGGGTTATTCTCACATGCAAATGTGAAAAGACCCACTACAAAATTTATTCCATTCATCCTATTCGACAACACTTATTTTGCTAGTATTTACAAAATCATGTCAATCAAGAAACTTAGGTGAACAGCAAATGATCAGGTACTTTAACAGATACACATCCCTCTCAAATTAGATGAATTTTGAATTTCGCCTAAGTCTCACGACATAGGTTTTTAACTATTATGGTGAATGGGTTAGATTTTACCAACACATTTTCATGATCTTTAATAAACCTTTTTACCATAATTATTAATTAAAATGTTTCCACTCATGTGAGAATAATCCACATATAACTAGAATGTCGATGATCAAACTAAAAATACAAACATTTCATAATCTCCTGCTTCAGTTCTGGGTGGGTTGATTGAGCCTCAATTTAAGCCCATGCTGGTAAAATGGCTTATAAAATTCATACCAAGCGTATTGGTCTGAGCCTGTGATTGCCAGCCAATGTGAGATAAGGACATCTTAAAGCAGCAAATGGAAAGCTTAGACACTCCCCCATCCATCCAACGATAAATGCCCACCTGTCAAAGCTATCGACCCTTATCCTCTGCCCGGTCCGGGCTAGGACCATTCGTCCCCCTTTGTAACAAATTCCGGGTCTAACCCTTTGGAAGTAGTGGGGCCCACATCTTATTTTGATTTCATTCAAGGTAAAAAAATGTTTGATATGTATTTTTTAAGATAAAAGAAACTAAATCACACATTAAGGTCAACTAAAAAAACTATGAAGAATAAAATTTTTAATATTAAAATTATTTTAGAAATACAAATAACCTATACCATTTATGTCTTTTTGCATGTATATATTTAGATACATAATGTAAAAGTTAAGTGGTGTTAAAGCTTTTTTATGATGTGTTTTATCATTATTTATATTTTTTTAGCATCCTCCTTTTTCTAGTAAAAGTTTTATATAGTAAATAGAGTATTTAATCTTTATTCACTATATAAATCGAATTACACCTTTTTGGCTGCTATCATATTATATTTCTTTTGTACTTTTTTAAGATTTTTAAAAATCTTTTACCACTATCCAATTACACCCTAAATCCGATTCAATATATATTTTCAATAATAAAAAAAATTCACACAGAATAGTAGACTATATTTTAATTTTAACATAAATATTAATTTTATAATTATTATTTGGAATGCAGTTCATGAACGTCTGATCTAGATAAGTTTTGGTATCAACCAAATAAATCATATATATGTAAAACATTTGATAATGTGGGATGCAAAATAATAATAATAATAATAATAAATGTGGGTGTCTTTTTTTAGGCTACAGACTATGCATCCACTTGTGGTGGGGTCCCACCTCCCCTCCCGTGCTGGCTAAGTCTCAAGGTATCCACACGTGGCAAATATATAGCCCAGCTCCCTCGGACCACTTCTTTGGACCACTGGGCCCACCAGCGCACGTGGCCCTGGGTCAACGCTGCCGGACTATCACGCCACGTGTCATCACTGCATCCTTTGGACCACCTGCCTCAGCGCCAAAACCATTACAAGTGTGCCATCGCGAGTGCAAGCCGACACTACAAAGCTGGCCAAATCGCAGCCGTCCACAATGCGGGGCTCAACATGAAAATATCATCGAAACTGTGTGCATGTGTTAATATCATGTTAAATATCTACATATTTTATTTTATTTGATATCTTGTTACTATGTATCTGCGAAAATCATAAAGCTTAATTATGCTATTATCATATCAAGAATTGACAATCATCAATCATCATGTTCAATTTGTTAACATAATGTGCATTAGCCATTTTATTTTATCTAATTTGCCTTAATATTTATGTTAGAATTTAATCAACTGACTATATTTTCCATATAATCTTTATATGAACCATAAACACTAACTATATACACACACACACACAATATGGAGGGATATTATTGTTATTTTGGAAAAAATAATTTGAATTATTTAGAATTTTCTGTCAACGTTAGAGAGATATTTGTAAAAGTGGGTTTTTGTAGAATTAAGATGATATTCGGAAATTCCTCCATTTCAATTAGCATAAAAAGTGTATAATATTTGAAATATTTTTTACTACTCAATTAAAGTAAAAAATTACATGTATTCTATATTTTTAGGTTTTACAACACTAGGACAACATCCCATAATAACAAACCATCTTCTTAATTTGGTTCCCTCCAGTGCTTTTATCATAGTTTAGGATGTTGTATTTATTTAAAGAGTTTTCAAAATCCTCGTGTGAATTTCCATCTACTTGCATCTAATAATTTTTTATTATAAATTATATTTTTTATCATAAATTTTTTATTTATTTTATTTTTATTCACTTTAGAGTTAATATAATCATTCATGCACTGTGCTCTTTCACCTCAAAGGTTTACGAAACCACCGTCCTGTAAAAACACAAATTGAATGGGTTGAGCTGCTAAAGTGCTTTAACTTGAGATAACTAAATTGGAAAGAGTCAATGCTAATTTAAAAGCACAAGCGTTAAGCAATTTAAAACTAATCATCTTTTAAAATTGCAAAATGAATATTGATTTTTGTATTCTACCTAGCTCCGTCATTGCATCGTTTTCACTACTGTGATAACTAACCTGAATCAACTTTAGTTTTTGTACATAAGCCTCATGATAAATGCACAGAGATTTTAGGACATAAGGCTGATAAATGCACTGAAATGTTAGAGGGGTGCCCCCCCGCCCCCCCAATTTAAGTTTCATGGTGTTATTGGCCCACATGACTGCAGCATTTATCATGGGAACTTTTTTATCTGAAGCAGGACGTGTGTATGTTAAATGGGAGATGAAAGTCTGCAAGGTTACTACAAAAGAAATAACTGGACAGGGAGAGAGATCTGAAGTAGGACATGTCTATGTTAAAGAGGAGATGAAAGTCTCCAAGGTTACTATAGAAGAAATAACTGGACAGAGAGAGATACCTGAAGTAGGACGTGTATGTTAAATGAGAGATGAAAGTCTCCAAGGTTACTACAAAAGAAATAACTGGACAGAGAGAGAGAGAGAGATCTGAAGTAGTACATGTCTATGTTGAAGGGGAGATGAAAGTCTCTGACGTTACTACAAAAGAAATAGAGAGAGATATAGAGAGAGAGAGAGAGAGAGAGAGAGAGAGAGAGAGAGAGAGAGAGAGAGAGCTTTGGGACCATCTTAGGGGAATGTTGGTTGTCTGTAACGTACGCTGCGACGTTGTAGTATTTCGCTTCAGAAAGATGTCTGCTGTCGGCTAAGATTTCAAAATCGAAAATGAAAATTTGAAAACAAACAAAAAGACAATGCATTCACTGGATGATGATGAGTTGTACCCACATGTGCCATTGTACCCACATGAGTTTTATTTTATTTTTTTGGTAATTTTTTTGAAGATTTTGTCTCCCATACAAACCTTAGACCTGTTACTTACATACTCATAACATTACACCTACATAGAGAGTTAGAGACTTTATCTCCCATTCAAATTTTAGATCTCTTACTCACACATCACTAATAATATTAAGGGTGGAATTATCTATATCCAGTGGCCAAAATTGTTGCAGCATTGTATAGATTGAACCATCTTTGACTATTGGGATGCCAAGGAGAGTTTGGACACTAGAACATGGAGTTTAGCTACATGGTTGGACAAGGAATATTGCACTTGGCTGATTTGGGTTGTCAGAATATCAACTATTCGTTAGCAAGGGTAACTAAACCAAATAAGTACTTTTTATCATGTGATGTTTACTCACTTTATCTGTATAATATTGTAGACAAGCCATAATTTTTATGTGAAGGCTCATGTCATCAACTCCCATGATTTAAAAACTACAATGTTGACCTGATCATTGGACGATACCATAGATGGTTGGCTTAATACGGTATTGATTTCTGCCTAGAGAATGACCAGGTCAGTTGTCATTGAAGATCATGGCATCTATTTTAACTTTAATTGCATTGAGACCCAAGAGGATATAGTGACTTAATTAGATTAACTAGAACGTTTGGATGGGTGTGGCACAATTTCCGTGCACAACAAACTCTACCTTAATATTAATTAATTGTGGCGTATTTATTGACAACCAGCTTTAATTTGCTTATATGGTTCTTGTCACCTTCCAAGGATTTGGTGGGCACAAAAATGCATTCTTTAAGTGAAAAACTATCATTTTATCTTGGCACCAAAGATTTGGGGGTTGTGGGCCAGTAGTTAGAACGTAAGGATCGGCAAAGTTGACATCAACCGGTCCAATTTTAAGCAACTTTGAGCCCTCATCATAGACATGATAATGAAACATTAGCGGCCTCATTATTTTTATTTAATGAAATGGGCACAGCACACACTTTTGCAAGCATCTAAAGCTGTATGAAACAATCTTGTCCAAAAGGAAAAGACCTACGCTTCTTTCATGTGTCCATTAGTGCTTGTCACCTACGAAATCTCATCACGTAATTGTATGGAACATTGGAGCGTTAAGGGCATGCATGATCATGGGTGGGTCCACAAAAGAAAAGGTATCCATGCAATATATCGATTTTTAGTTGGAGGTTGAGAGGAATTTAATAGTGGACGGCCCAACCTATTGCATCATCCTAGCTAAGCTGAGAAAACTGGATCAAAATGCCACATCTGCATTTTGGGTGACAGTTATCCATGGGATGGTCCACCAAGTTGGAAATTTCTCAAGTGGAATTTTTAATAGATTTTGATGACTTCATCTAGGCCCACTTCTACTTAGTCTAATGAACATCTTTTAATGAAAATTAGTCGTGTGCATGGCTGTGCGTCTACTTTCGTTGTTTTTCACACACTATGATATTTTGTAAAATTCAAATAAATCATCATACTCGTCCTTAAATATTTTTATTATCCCAAAAATCCTCTTATTAAAAATTTATGTAGGTTTAAATAAAATAAATACGTGAGATTATCTAGAAACACTTTTTATTGCTGAGGACGGTATGGATTTTTTATTACAATATTGTTCAATATTTTTGACTAAATAAACAGTACTAAGTATGATGATGATTGATTTAGATTTTATTAAAATACTATACCTTCAAGAAAAATCGAATGGGTGCACCATAAAATTGCATACACCACCTAGTTTTTTTGTATATATACTTTTATTATTTTATGATGACAAAGCATTTCGAAACTATTGAGGATGATATCATTTCACTTACTCATATATAGATTCTTATGATGTGAAGATTGCTGAGCAAACCCTCGGAGCTTGCAATTTCCTACACAAAGCCTCTCATCGTCATTAACAGACCTCATATTTTCAAGATCCAAGCCATTCACCATGTAGATCATGGTGAAGATAATCTATTTATTAAAAACGAAGCTGATCTAATTCCCAAGATCACCGAAATTTCATCAGTAGAAATATCCCCTTAATCGGATGGTCCCTTAATCACGGTCCAGCCACTTGGAGGATTACACTCATGATTTTAGATTGTTTACAAGCACAACGGGCATTGGCAGGTGGGAATGCCACGTGTATTATCGGTATACTACCTTAAAATCAATTGCCATTACCTAAAACAGAAAAATGAGACATGGTCCTAAGATATTTCATGTCTCACTTGGTTGATTTGATTGGAACCTTTGAAATGCAAATCTCTACACTCCCTGAATCAATCATGCGTTGTTATAAGGCTAGCCTTTTGATACTCTAGCCGGATGTGGTGGATGATGCGCTGGCAGCGATTGAGAAACGTCACTTTCTCAATCACTTAGAACTGGGTACGTGGAAAACAAACAAGCCATCAAGGTTGAACTGTCCAAATCATGGGTCTCCATTTACATCTGTTTCATGAACTAAAACTTAAGATTAATCAATTGCTTGATTGGTAGATGTTTCGAACTGTTTGAGGATGATTTTTTTCGACAGTATGACTTAGAGGCTACGATTTTTCTGCTGACCTAATTCTAGGATGGAACACCCATCGTTTCTTAACTTAGCAGAGATTGATTTAATGCATGGGAAAGGCCCCGTGTATCAAGAATTATATGCTGCCAGAGTATCAAATAACTCCCCATTATAAATATAAGCGGTTGGGGCCAATATTTCAACTTTGTAGGCCAATGAGGGGGATGGCTGATTCGGTTACCCCTGAGGTTGGGTGAGGGACAAAGTCACGCGCTGCTATGGCCCATTAAAATATCGAATCTATGTGCCCTCTCCATCACGTACAACATATAGAATATGATTTCTTAAATTCATTAGGTGAAATATGACATTTTTAATTCGTAATAGAAATACAAGTCTTGTGGATGTGATCCCATTAAGATATTGGGCTGTGATTCATTGCTACTAGCAAGCACGAAATTTAGCTACCATCTATTTACTCCCACTTCAAAATTTTTTCAGTTCATAGAAAGCAAATTATCATGTAAAGTTACCAATTTTAATACTTAAGTCACTTAAAAATATGTTGCCACCGATCCGTAAGGGTATGTTTGAAAGAAGATTGTACTTGAAATAAACCCTGTTTACACCCTTTTTAATGGAATGTGACTTCATGACTATTTTAAAAACTCTACATTTTCTTATTAATTTCTATATTCATGATTATTATTATTATTATTATTATCCTTATTTTTTATTAAAAAAAGTTTATTTTATAAATATGATCCTATATTTTGCTGATGGTAGCATATATTTCTAATAAAACCTGTCTGAAATACACCCTTTTTTAACAAATCATGAAGAAAAATATTTTAGATGGAATAAATATCTAACTATTTTCTTGTATATTATAGAAGTAGTTAGAAAATTTTACATAGATTTATGTACATATATATACACACACGCACGCACCTTTAAGAGTTTCCATTATTATGATGTATTATAAGTAAAACTAAGGCTAAGTTAAAAAAGAAAAAATTCTACCTTTTGATATCTTGGTTTCTCATTTATGTTGTTGAAGTCATAGATTCAACTGTTACAAAGATCAGCCTGAACTGAACTTGGACAAGAATAGGATAAAATTTTTTAAAATTTAAATGAACATAATTAATTGTATAGAGACAAATATGGTAATTTAGTTTACATCGAAATAAAATATTGGTGGATTCAAAATGAAGGAGGAACACGAAAATCTTAACCAATCTTTCTCAAATTTTCAAATCAATCACATAGTTTGCCGCACTTCACAAGAGGGGGAACGGTTCTCTTGCTAGGATCCAAACTTTCCATAGCGTGGGACATATTGTTTAAAGGAGAGGCCGAGCATCAGGTAGATTAACTACTCAGCTGCTCCGAAGATAGCAAATAGATGTTCTCGATGGCTTCTTTTACAGCCGTCCATTGGCAAGGCTTGCAGTAGGCCGCTGTCAGAGCAAATGGGAATTTTCTTTCTGGTAGATCATTTAGACAGCATGGCACACATTGTGAATGATTTGGATCTGGCGTGAATGTGGCAAACTGGCTAAAATGATGGCCTGTAGAATGCAGGGATGTCCAAGAGTCAGGACTTTGGTGAATACCTACTATATTAAAAGTCTCTGTCTACCCCATAACTGATTGGAATGAGACAAACTTTGGGGATTGGAGCCTGAGCTTCCCTTAGCTTGGATGGTTCCATTCGATCAACCATAATAAATGTAAATGAAATAGAAAGGCCCGTGCATGTTGATAGCCCATTTTTTTGGGCTACTCTTTTGACCTATATGCAATATGGTGGCTAACCCCAAAGGATATCAAAACATATAAGTTGGCCAGTATTAGTTAGTCTGATAGATTTTGAATCAAGTTTACCTACATCCCCTATGGTTTAGTTAGATAGCATTTGTTAGCCAAATATTCTTAAGGGCTTGTTTAGGATAGGATGTATATAAACATTATAATTATGATCATGATAATTTTTATTTTAAATTAATTTCAAATAAATATTTTGTGTTAATAAAACATAAAATGATATTAAAGATTTACTTTCAACACTAAAATGCAAAAAAAAAAAAAAACAAAGAGAGAAGATGCATATGGGAAATGGGTGGGCATCCAAAAGACAAGGATTAATTTAGATAATTTTGGAATATTTAAAATTTGATGAGGTTAGATCAGGTGATGGGCCATTCAACCCAACCCACTTAAATTAGTCCCATTTCTTCAATCAGGTTGGGTACATCCGGTTTGAGCTGAACCCAACCTAATTTACAACCCTAAACATTACATAGCTACCATAACTATCAAATTGAGGTTGTTTGGTTTATAAGAATGAAAATTACTTCAGGAAAAGAATTTTTTTCATTCTTTGATATGAAACATACCTATTACAAGTTTTTAATGAATTATTATCTATCATTCCACCAAAAAATTACCTATTTTGATTTTATTTAGTTGTCTATTACAAGTTTTTAATGATTTTATTATCTATTACAAGTTTTTAATGATTTTATTATCTGTCATACCTATTGCATGACTCACACTATTCTTTATATATGCTGCAAACATAATTATCTTTTCATCTCCTTTCTTTAACTTTTCATTTTTATCTATCTAAATAGTATATTATTTATTATTTTTTTTGAAGATCAAAAGTCTGCTGAAGAATTGTTGCACAGAAACAACTAGGACCATATAGGTCGTACCACATAATGAATGCATTAATGATAAGAAAGGTTAGTTTTGGACTCCAATCCCTTCATGCATTAATCAATAGCTAACGTTTAAACAACAGTCAAACTTGAAGAATAATAATATTTGAAAAGAAGTGGTGGCAATGGCACACAATCACCGCATGCGTGCCATTCTCAAAACACATCTTTTATCAAATTGCACTCCTCCATGCGTCGCACGAGTCAAACATCACATGAGGCACGCATGTGTGGACCACAGACAACCAATATCACATGTTTTAAGGGACACCCAAATGCCACTTTGTCTCATTTATTACCACAAAGCTAGTATTTGACAATATATATTATACCAACAGTGGACGTTATTTCATGGTGGAAATGATGCTAACGTGGACTACATATGTATAGTTTGCTTGATTAAGGAATGAAAGTGTCTTCATTACCACACCCATTTTGGATCAGATCAAAACCATGATTTTGACATCCTGATTTTACATTTCAACAGCTGAAATATTGCCCCATGAATTTGGATGGCGTATAAATTAAGTAAGAATAAGGCGACCGAAGAAAATTAAAAGGGAAGGTGACAAATCAAAGACATGCTAACTTACGTGGGTACTAATAGAAGATAGGGAGGCATCCAAACTCCCAGATTGCCCAACAGCTACGGAAGAGAAATAATTACAAGGAAGGTGCATTAATTCGCTCTTCGGTCGAAGATCTGGACCATTAAGTGGCTGGATCACACCCATAATTAGGTCTTTTTGAGGGATGATAAGTCAACTCAATTACCTAAAGGCCAATAATATCAGACCCATGATTTTCATCATAACCAATTTTACCATTGTCTAGGATGTGAAAAAAAAAACTAGGTAAATTCAATTATCACTAATGCATATATAAAGCTTATACTCCATATGTAGATAAACAATAATATATATATATATATATATATATAACATGGTGATATACATCAGCTTGATATTAGGCTCACTTGATGAATAAATCTACACAATTCATTTGGAGCATGTTTGTTACAAAGAAAGAGGAGAGGAAATCTCTTTCTAATTTTACAACTCGTTGTCAATGAGTGCTTTATTTAGCTGGCTCACTTATCTTCTTTTCATTTATTATCAACGATTAATTTTATATGTCTATTAAAATAGTTAATTGATTCTACTTTTATTTGTTTTATTTTCAATCATTAGTTCTCATCACATCGCATCATTTTCATTTTTCAAATTTTGTGTTTTTAATTTTTTTCCTTTTCTTATTATCAAATACATCTAGGTGTTTATTCAATGCATCTAGGTATACGATGTGTTATTTTTATTTTTGATGAACTATAATATTTCAATAAAAACTAAAATAACCATCTTACTTATTTTCAAATATATTTTTATCATCTCGAAAAGCATCTTTATTAAAAATCTAAGTGGGTCACAATAAATACAAACTTTTAAGACTATCTAGAAGTAATTTTTTTG
>JAYJMB010003009.1:0-14593 GCA_036873735.1 Pouteria campechiana
AAAATCATGGTATAATCATGTGGATTTATGGTGTAAAGTGGAGTAACGACCCCAGGAGGGCGGGGCGTTACAGGCTCGAATGCAGATGCCATTTATATATGTAATCACACAAACCAATTCTCCTCTGACAAGTCATGGCCTCTCTCTGTCTACATTAGTCTACCATAAGTTGCAGACGAATTCTCCAAGGGTTTATCTATCAGTTGAACTTCCATAGGAAGGATTGTCTGTTAAGTAGCAGACAAACTTTGATACATATGAAGTTATACTGATTGATAGATAAACACTTCTTTGTCTATCACAATTCCTCTAGAAGATTTGTCTATTGATCGATCCTCCGTTTATATGCTTTGTCTATTAAAGATAATAGATTAACTTGAATAGTGTTGATGAAAATGAGTTGATCAATTAACAAATAGTTCTCTTAATATGAACAGACGAAGTAGGATATGCTTCCTTTGTTCTTCATCATCTGTTGGAGATGATAGATGAAGTTTGCTCAGTCTTGCACTAACAGATGAAGTGAGATCTTCTTCTTTTGTTCCTTATTGTTTGTTGAAAGTGCTAGATGAAGCTAACTTCAACTTGCTTGAACAGATGAAGTGTGGCGTTCCACTAGTGTAAGCAATAAATGAAGTGTGTTCTACTTTGTCTTAGATAAAATACTTTGCACGTCGCATTTGTCTGCCGTAAGTTATATACGATTGTGCCTTTATCTATTGCAACCTAATTTGATCAAAGTAGCTCCTTTTTCTGTTCGGCTTCGTCTATGCTCACTATGGAGCATCTTCATCGTCTTCTACTTTGGCTGTACTTTGTCTATCATATCTCATAGCAAATGACCTTTTGATCTGAAGACGAAGCAAAGTTCTTTAGCTTTTCTTCTTCTTCTTCCACAATTCTCATTAGTTCAGCTCCTTTGAAACATAGCAAATTGTTGTGATAGTTTGTTGCAGACAATCATTATCTTGCACTTGAACATTTTACACTTGCTACGTTGTTAGCTTTCATATATAAATCATAATGTATTTTTTCTTCATATGATTGTATCATTTTGTAAGGCAAGGATAATATATATTTCCATTAAATGCATAATATGAAAGCTTAAGTAATTATGGTGCATAGTATTTATTTAGTAAGTTTATACAGTGAAAGTTAATTTATGTTTATTGTGGCGCACCATAAAATGAAGTCTGTATGCTTGTTTAATTAATCATTCTTAGTTAAGTGTTTTCATTATTTAATTATTATTGATTCATAATCATATATATAATCGTTAGAGATTTAAGCATACAAGAATCTTAATACAAGTTTTGCTATCATCAAAATCATATATAATGTTGACAAACTCCTCCTTTTTTATGATGACAAAACTTTAAGAACTTGTAAAATAATTTGAAATTTTCTTTTAATCTCCCCTTGAGTGTCTAACTTGTATAATCCTATGGGTTTGACCCTTTTTATCATTTTCCTAGCTTTCTTACAAGTCTTCTAATATTCCTAGCTTTCTTATTGCAAGTCTCTAATATTCCTCTCCCCCATTTTGTCATATGATCAAAAAGATTTTTCTTTCAAGCTTATTACTTTCCAACTTTTTAATTCTAGTTTTCTCCTTAAATATATTTGTCTTATATGTTTCTTTAAATTCTTCTCCCCCTATTTTATTTGAATCCTAGAATAATTTTCTCTCCCCCTTTTTGGTTATAATTTATCAATAATTTTCTTTTCCATAAAATGATTTATTTTAATGGTTGAATAATTATCTTCTAAGGATTTTGATAATTAAATATTATCATTATTTCAAGAAGCATTTCTATAAGGAAAAACAATTAGACAGTAATTAAACATGTATTAATCATAAAAATCATATTAATATGCTGAATGTAAATAGAGTGATTTCATGCAGTGATAATGCATGATTTACTATTAATGTGCATCTCCTTTTAATTAATATGTTTTTGTCATTATTATCAAGGGCGATGGTTGAGAGTTATTAATGGACTTGACAGATTACTTGGGAAGCAGAGAAGCCTTCATCTTTCTCTTTTCTTGTGGAAAGGGATTAGGAAGAGATGACTCGTCAGTGCTTACCAAAGCAACCATTGCTTCTTCCAATTCGTCTATAAAGTTCATTCAAGGTGAGAAAGATGATGCTGCTTTCAAGGCTATGGAGAGATGTTTGGTTCTTCAGGATAAGATTAAGCAGCTAAAAGTTGATTTGGCTACTATTAGGAGTAGTCAACTTTATTTTAATCATCTCTTAACCAAGAATTCCATGACTTACGTGGAAGCCATAGAACGGATTAAGAATTTGGAGATGGAATTAGCTAAGACTTATCAGAAAATTGATGAGTTGGAAATAGTTGTTAATATTTTGGCTGAGTTAACAAATTTTTTTTATTTCTTTTGAAGTTTTGAACTATCCAATTATTTAACTTTATCTTTCAATTTCTATGCTTAATGATTCTAAAGTGATAATGCATGTTCCTATTTGATTCTATTTGTGTCTCTATTGTTTGAGAGTCTATTTTATGTTAGCATCATTGATGAATTACTCATTATTTTTGTCAAGAAAACAGTTATTGAAGTTTGAGTCATAGAGATGTTTTTGAATTTTCTTCTATTTATTTAAATAAAGGGTTGTTTTTATTATCTTTTTAAGGGATCTATTTCACTTTGAGTGTGGTTGGTTACTTATCAGCTCCTGGATCTCTTTCCCTTAAATTTTTATAATGGTTCATTTTATTGTGGATTTTATGACTTTAGATTCTAAGTTTGTGATTAGAATTAGTTATCTAAAGTTTGTTTTGTTAGGAGATTTCTTTTTGTGTTCTGAGTTTTAACACTCTTTCTAATGTTTTCTAAGATTAGAATCTCGGGAGGTTTTATGCTACTGTTAATTTGAAAATCTTTTAAGTTTAATCCTTTTAGATTGCTTTACCTAAATGAGTTGTTCTGAGTTAAATATTCACATGCATTATAGTTATTATTAAATTCATTTTCATGTTTTTATTTAGTATGTTTTAGATCAAGCCAATGAGCATTATTATAAGAAGGAATGACTAGGAATGAAATTCCTATTTGAGACCTTAAACTGTGAGGTTTCCCAAATAGGCTTAACTATGCCTGAGGACTGTAATGATGTTAAAGTTTTAATCACTTTAAGGTTTGTTAAGATTTTTTACATGATTAAGCTCAAAATAGTAAAGCTTGACTTAATTTAAATCCAATGTAGTTCATTCAGAGCTATCTAGAGTATATAGCAATGAAAGAAATATAATCAAGTTTGAGAACTTATCTCTTTTAGCGCTTCCTTCATAGATTCCCCATTTGAGTTTATAGGTGTTTTTGTCAGTATTGACTAAGCGATTAGCTTTTGCAATCAAGCCTTTGATGCCATTTTTGATGTTTTTCTCTACTATAGCTTTCAATCATTTTGTTGCATCCAGAACTTGAACTTGTAGGCTCTTTTACTTGGATTTGTGAGCTTAGAAGAAGGTTTTGATTTCTCATAGTTCTCATTCTTCTCTGTTCAACTTAAGCTTTCCTGCATACACTTAACATATTCTTATACTATTTCTTCATTAATGAGTTCAAATTGATGTGGACATTCATTACCAATATATTAGCGCAAAGAACCATTTTGACCATAGTAATATACAGAGGAGTCAAGTTGTTAAATTAAAGTAGTTTTCATGAATGAATATAATACGTACTCTACTTCAATCAATTAATGAATTATGTGAGCTAGTATATTTGTGAATGATAGTTAATCTCATATGCTAGATCAACTCAGTCTTGTCTATAATTATTTTGAGCTTAATCATTTAGTTTTGTTATTTTACTATTATTTGATTGTATATCCTTCTTTTAGTTATGTGTCTTTTAGACATTCTTATTTTCAAGTTGCTTGTTATTTTAGTGTTGTTTATTTTTTGAATGTTTATTTTTCTTCTTAATTATCTTGAAAGTTTTAGCTTATATTTTTCAGAGTTTTATTAGTCCTAGCGTGAATTCTATATTCTCCTATGTATAAAAATATATGCATAGAAAATACTATGTATGAAAGTTCATTTCTATCTATGTACAACTATCTAAGTACTCAAAATTCTAAATATGGTTTCTACACAAGAATAAATGGATGAATGAATATGCAAAAATATGTAAAAACAGTTTCAAAATTCTATTTTGATCTATATACAACTAAAGGAAATTAAGACAAGGTTCTAACTATTAAATCTAGTTTTTAAATATACAAATGAGATATGAAGGTATAATAGGAAAGCTAGATTTCTACAAATAAGGATATACACACATCTAATTCGAGACAAGTCATCAAAATCCTAAAAAGCAAAGTAATAATATAAATCTAATTCTATAGGAATTTAATTAATTGAATGTGAAAGTTAAAATAAAAGCATCTAAATAAATGAAATAATAAATTGAAAAATTGAACAGAAGTACTTATTAATAAAAGAATAGACTGAAAGAAATGCACAAGTAAATATCTTAAAAATTCAAATAGTGACACATTCAATGAGAGCATTCGAATTTGAGTATCATTCCTACACTTACCTTTTCTTTTTATTTGAAGGAACTCAGTATTTCATTGTGTTTTCAATTTTTTTCTTCAAACTAAGTCTCCTTTCTCTTTCTTCTTCTTTAGGAGTTTAGTCTCTCCTTTCTTAAATTTCCTGCACTCAAGTTAGTTTAAATAATAACGCAAATAGTGTGAGTGCCACGTGTTTTTGTCCCTTATTAATTTGTCTTTGGCTTGTCTGAGATTTCTCACATTAGTTCATAAGTTAAGACATCCTTATAAATGGTGGAACATAGAGCATATAGAGAGTTTTCAATATTTTAAGCTCAGCTCTTGTTTCGTCCTTTCTTATGCTAATACAGATAATTTTTCATAGGTCTCCTTTTCCATTATATATCTTGTTTAATCTATCAATAGTTTGGAAGATAGGAGATGGACTACTCTTTGAAGTACAAAGAGGATGACATTGTTGGGTAAGCCAAGAGCATCACTAGAATTGTTTATCTAGCCCGCTCTGTTACCACTTGTTGAGTCTCATAGGATAGCTTAAACCAAGAGGGGAGGGGTAAATTGGTAAATAAAAATTCATTGCTTAACCCCTATTGGATCATTTCCCGCTTTCATGCTTGTGTGTGGTGTAGCATAAGTTGAACAATAAAAATAATAAAATGCAAGAGGAATAAAAAAATGAACAAACGCATGCACACAAATAAGAAGATTTTTCAATAAGAAGATTTTTATAGTGGTTCAGAACCCCATCCTTACATTCACTCTTCCAAGGACACCAACTCATTGTTCATTGGGTTCCACTATACACCGTATAATGGAATACATAAGTGTTCCTAACACTTCTTCAGGATTCCTACTCCAGGGGGCACACTTAAGTGTCCCTAACACTTCTTCTAATTTTACGAGTTCACTAGGAAACTCACCCATTTCAAAAATCATAGGCTAACTTGGTAGTTTTCCCGAGCTCATTACCAACTCACTAGTTTCAAAGCTCACCAGCAAACTTGATAGTTTTCCAGAGATTACCAATAACTCATTACAATGTGGTTTATTGAGTTTACCACAAACTCTCTAGTTTTTAGATTAACCAAAAAAGTATCTCACATTTAAGCACAGGGAAAGATATGATCTTTTTTAGCTCTATCAGATCTTTCCAAAATGTAAAGATAATGACCATATAGATAAGTAAATTTAAGCTCATAAAAGATAGATGACGGTTTAAGCTTTTGGTCATGGGTAGAAGGATTTTCTTCAAGTTGAGCGCATTTGTAATGCGTGCCTTCACCACTACCGAATCATTCTACTTCTTCTTCTTAAATAGCTTCTTCAAAATCTCAACCATTGGAGAAGATGTGAGCTGATCAATGCAGAGACGAGGGCAGCATTGAATGAATAAGACCATTTGAATTTTCTATCATTGAAGTTCAGTTTTTTCTATTTTATCTCAAGTTGCTGCAATGTCAATCAGAGAGGAGGATGAGCTGTGATAAATGTGTTCCTCGTTTAACTCATCACAATATTGGAAAACTTACAGCACCACTTATTGCTGGAAATGGCAACTGGTATGTGTCTGCACAATGATGGCTCAAATGCATATGCCATTTGTGTACATAGTTACATAAACCAATTCTCCTCTGACATGTCATGGCCTCTCTTTGTCTGCATTAGTTTGCCACAAGTTGTAGATAAATTCTCCCAGGGTTTGTTTGTCAATTGAACTTCCATAAGAATGATTATCTATTAAGTAGCAAACGAACTTTGATGCATATAAAGTTATACTGACTGATAGGCAAACACTTCTTTGTCTGTCACAATTCCTCCAAAAGATTTGTCTGTTGATCGATCCTCTATGTATATGCTTTGTCTATTAAAGACAATAGATTAACTTGAATAGTGCTAATGAAGATGAGCTGATCGATTGACAAGCACTTCCCTTAATACGAATAGACGAAGTAGGATATGCTTCCTTTGTTCTTCATCATCTGTTGGAGGTGACAGACAAAATTTTCTCAGTCTTATAGTAATAGATGAAATGGGATCTTCTTCTTTTGTTCCTTGTTATCTGTTGAAAGTGCTAGACGAAGCTAACATCAATTTGCTAGAACAAACGAAGTGTGGCATTCATCTATTATAAGCAATAGACCAAGTGTGTTCTGCTTTGTCTTGGATAGAATATTTTGCATGTTGCATTTATCTATCATAAGGTGTATACGATCGTGCCTTTGTCTGTTACAGCCCAATTCGATCCAAGTAGTTCTTTGTCTGTTCAACTTTATCTATGCTCATTGTACAACATCTTTATCATCTTCTGCTTTAGTTGAACTTTATTTGTCATAACAGACGACCTTTTTATCTAAAGATGAAGTAGAGTTCTTTAGCTTTTCTGCACACTTCGAGCGATAGAAGGGGTTTGTTCTAGCAACTTCCTTGTCTCTTCAATCTTGATTTATCTATCTTGGCTCACCTAAAGTTGCAGTGCCTTCTATATTTATATTGTCATTCTTTCCTCAAACAAATTCAATCTTCTCACTTTTTGTATTCTTGTCTAGGTGACAGTTATCTTATTTCTTCCTTTGTTTAAGTATTTGATGAAGCTTCTCCTTCTTTCTTTATCTCAGACAGGCTTTGTTTAGTCAGTGTAGATAGTTCGAATTTCTTAAACAACATTATAATTCTTTGACCATAGCTTTGTCTTCAACTTTTTTGTTTGCCAAGCCTTGATTTGCTTCTTCATCATTGTGCTTTATATTGGGTAGACTTTGATCAGATCAAGTAGATAATCCAAATTTCTTGGACATAATTTAACCTCTCTGATCATAGCTTTTCTTTAACTTCTTGTTTTGCATGTGTTTGTTGATATTTTGTCATTGAGGTTGACAGACAACACAAACTCATTGTAGCACATCTTTGAAGCCTTATTTTTATCTTATACTTTTGTTCGTGGAAGCTTCTCTTAGACAACTGCATCCTTTTTGTTGCTTATCTCTAAATATTCTGTTTTCTTCTTCTTCTTCTAGGATTCTCATTAGTTCAGCTCCTTTGAAACATAGAAAATTGTTGTGATAGTTTGTTGCAGACAATCATTATCTTGCACTTGAACATTTCTATACTTGCTACGTTGTTAGCTTTCATATATAAATCATAATGTATTTTTTCCTCATATGATTGTATCATTTTGTAAGGTAAGGATAATATACATTTCCATTAAATGCATAATATGAAAGCTTAAGTAATTATGGTGCATAATATTTATTTAGTAAGTTTATGTTGTGAAAGGTAATTTATGTTTATTGTGTGCACACCATAAAATAAAGTTTGTATGCTTGTTTAATTAATCATTCTTGGTTAAGTGTTTTTGTTATTTAATTGTTATTGATTCATAACCTTATATATAATCATTAGAGATTTAAGCATCCAGGAATCTTAATGTAAGTTTTGTTATCATCAAAATCATATATAATGTTGACAATACTTTATTTAAGGACTTTGTCTCTTGAATTTGCCTTTTGTAAGTAATAGACAAAGTGGATCTAAGTAGATCCATAAAGGACAACTTCATCTTTTTAATTTTGTTAGAGACCATTGTAGCAGTTTTCTTCATCTCCTAATTTGTTTGTTATGATTAATAGATGGATTGTAGATGAAGTTTTCTCTTCTTGTTTGTTCATCAAATGACAATCTCTTAATAGACAAAGTTTCTTTCATCAGATGAGTTGGCTTTGTCTATTGTTTATTTATTGTAAATGGTAGATAATCTTTGTGGTGCGGACAAAACTTCTTCTCATTAGACGAAGTATCCTTCATCAGATGAAGTTTTCTTTTCATTAGCTGAAGTGTCTTTGTCTGTTGTACATAGCAAATGATTCATCTTGACAGACAAAAATTTTTCCCTGATAGACAAAATGTACTTTGTCTAATGTTTGTCTATTGAGATCAGCAAACAAAGTTGCAACCCACAGACAAAGTCTTTTAAATAGTTCATTTGTTGATTTATCTATAGTAAGTGATAGATGAAGTTATGGCATGCAGACGAATTCTCCTTTTTAATTGCTCATATAATGTTTGTCTGTTAAGTAATAGACAACTTGTTAAGGCATGGACAACTTGCTTCTTTAAAGGTTGTCTGATGGTTTGTTTGTTGCTAGTGATAGACAACTCTTTGTAGATGAAGACGATAGACAAAATTTGATTTTGTACCTGCGGTGCTTCTTCTTCTTTGTCTTCTATATTTTTTGTAGAGATTGCAAATAGGTTCCTTGGCCTTTTCAGTTTTCAAATGAGCTTTATGCAATAGACAAACGCTTGAGTAATTTTGATTCTATCTTGGCTTCCACATTTTTCTAATTTTTAGCTCCATTTCATCTCTACTTATGCAAACTGAAATCATTTTTGTATTGGGATAAGTGTTGATTATATGCAATTTTTCTAACTTATCCGTGGAACAATTTGTCTGAATTTCTTAAGGCGGATGCTATCTGATATTGACTTTATCTATAGATAATTTTCTTGATCACTCATCAAGTCTTGAACTCTATGATTCTAGATTTATTGATGAACTTTTCAAAGTTTTAGTATCATCCTTTCTAATCATACTTGTCTTCTTTCGGTCAGTGGATTGTGCTTGCTGATGCATTCGCTGTGTATGTTGTCCAGTGTCTTCAAATTACTTCCCTGTATGTATAGACCCATTTCTGTAATACTTAGGAGCACAATTGTTAGTCCTATACATTTTCAATCATATGTTGTTACTCATCATCAAAACTTGGTTGTTTGCCATATGCACTATTTAGTTCAACACAAATGAGTAAATGGATTAAGTATGAACATTTAAAGAATATAGAAGAGTTTGGATTTGAGTTACCATACCTTCAACTACCTTTCCTTTGTCTCTGACTTCTTTAAACATCTTCTTCATCTAGTATCAACAAGCCATTTGTCCTTTGATGGAGCTTGAAAGATTTTCCTTTCTTCATCTTCTTTCTCCACATTTCTTTCTTTAAAAAGTTGCTTCTCCTTAACTTGTGAGGATCTCTCAATTGCTTTAGCCTTTTGTTTTTCAATTTGAGTTTGAGTCTTAGTAATTTCTTCTTCTTCTTCTTCTTTGGGTTGCTCCCTCTCAACCCATGAGTCTTTTTGTGTTGGAGGTTACTCCTCCTTTTCTTCTACTTGGTTTCCTGCACTCAAATCAATCTCAACAGCAACATTAGTTTCATTTGAGCGTAAATCAGCTTGCCCCTCATAAATTATCTATAGCCTATCCAACATTTATCTTGCACTTTAATAGGTTTAGACAAAGTTACAAATAGTGGGGCAGAGAGCATAAGCAGGGCATTCTTGACTTTGACATTTTCTTACTGTGCTCTCATTTCATCCCGACTTATGCAAATGAAAATGATTTTCCATAGTTGAAGGTTATTGGCCATAAGATGTATTTCCAATCTCCTCTTCCATTATGCATAATTGAATCCATCATAATATGGAAGTTGGGAGGTGGAGTATCCTTCACAAAAAATAGAGGATTATAGTATTGGGTTAGTCATCTGGATCTCTATAATTAATTATGTAGCCCACTCTGATAACATTAGTTGGTTCCCATTGGATGGCTATACCAAAAAGAGGAGGGGTGAATTGGGTTTATAAATTTTTTTTGCTTGTCTCTTGTTTAACTAATGTCCCCTTTTCTTTGCTTGTGTGCAATGCAATATAATCTAACCAGTAAAGCATTAAAGTTTTAGATAGAGTAAACAGTTACACACACAAACAACACGATTTTTATAGTGGTTTGGGAACCCCATCCCTACATCCACTCTTCCAAGATCATACTCTCCTTGTGCCTCGGGTTTCATTATAACCCATATAATGGAAATACAATGGTGCTCTAGGGGGTATAAACAAGCGTTCCTAACACCCTTTTAGATTCCAGCTCCACGAGGTGTAAACATATTGCTCCCAACACTCTTCTGATTTTCACAAGCTCACCAGGAAACTCACTGGTTTTCAGATTAACCAAAAACCTAATACACTTTAACATAGTAATATGGAATCTTTCATAGCTCTAGTAATGTAAAAAAATCTTCCCAAAATCTAAAGATAATGGTCATAATGATCTGCAGGTTAAAGTTCATTGAAGATAACTGAAGCTTAAGCTCGTGGCCATGGGTGGAAGGATTTGCATAAGGTTTAGTTCATTTGAAAAGTATTCCTTCACCACCTTTGAATCATCCCACCTCTTCTCCTTAAATAGCTCTCTTGAAAACTTAACCATTGGAGAAAGATGATCATCATTGATTGAAGAGACAAAGGTAGATGAGTAGGAAATAAATGCAGAAGACCATTCTTATAATCTCCTATTTGAAGATGTTGTCTTCTAATTAATTCCCATATACTTAGAGTCGTTCTGTAATGGCAACCTTGACATAGAAGAAGGTGAATAGTTGGTTTAGGCAACTGACAATGAGGAGATGCTGTAGCTTTGACTTGATTTATGATTTTTGAAAGAAGATAATAAATTGTGACAAACTTAGCTGCTCTACTTTGATCGGTGCTTTAATGCATTTGTCCAAAGTTAATATCAGAGAAAGTCTCTTTCTAACTAGATAGAGTCTCTTCATCTCCTACTTTGTCCATAAATGACAAATTTAGGCTTCTTCATTTTTAAAAAAATGTGCTTTGCTCTCTAAACTTCTTCTTCCATTTGCTGCCTTTTTATTATTTCTTCAGATAGTATGAGATTTCGAATATAGAATTTAGATTGACATCTTCGAGCATATTTTGGAATCTCTGTAACTCAAACTTTCTGAAATTTGGTAGATGGTTAGAGCAAATATCCTCAGTCCTACAATTTGAACTTTGAATGGGTTCCTGATGTTTGATTCTTGTTTAGCAGTTAAATCTTCAAGCATTTCATTCTCCTTTAATGGATTGCCTATTTTTACAATCCAGAAATGTTATGGATCACTTGGAAGAATATTGTTGCAAGATATAACTATTGTAAAGTGTAGAATTTTTTATATTTGAAAATAGCAAATTTTCATTGTAATAACTTACTAGTACCGCTTTGTCTAAGGTAAGTATCAGATGACTAAGTTTATCTGTCAGTACTATAGTAGCATTACTGTAGCAGATCATTATAGCACCATTTTGTTTATTAATTTATTTAAAGTAAGTAATAGACAAATAAGTTTGTCTATTAGTACTATAGTAGCATTACTATAGCAGCTTACTATAGTAAAATACTATGGCAATTAATCTACTAATTCGTCTACTAATTCATCTGTGGCGTTGTCCGAGATGAACTTCATTTGTCACTGTAGTATTACTATGGTAATATCACTGTAGTGATTTGTCTACTAATTCATCTATTGCTTTGTCTAAGACAAACTTCATCTTCCATTGTAGTAGCACTGTAGCATTTTTACTAAAGCAAAATTACTATAGTAGTGTATATGCAATTGGAAATTTTTTCACTTTGCCATTTGTGAAACTTGGACATTATTTATCATAAATCAGAATACATTTATCCACATATAATATACATAAGTTAGAGTATGGATAAATCATTTAAGCATAATTTTTTTCATGTAAAGAATATGTTTATCCCTACATGATTTACATAAGTTGTAGAACATGGATAAATCACATATTATATTTTTCAATGAAAGCTTAAAGTGATAACTTTATAAAGCACATGATATATCTATGATTCAACATGTAATAAACAAGCTTACTATACTATGGATTATAATGAATTCTTCATTCTTTAAAATAATTTATGTAATATGCTTATATTCAAAATGTTGCAATAATGACATGCCAAGCATAGTTGTCTTCATTTTAGCTTCCTAGACTAAAATCATAATTAGCATAGATCAAGTTTTACGATAAGTTTTGTTGTCATCAAAGTCATTCAAATCCCAATAGAAACATGTATTATCTAAATAACTAGTGAACTTTGAGGATAAATATGCCAAAGAGGCATACAATTTTAAAATATAGCAAAAGTTAAGAAATAAAAGAAATGAATGGTTATGCTCAAAATTATTGATGAAAACTAGCTGATCTAGCATATGAAGTTAGTCATCATCTTTATGATGTAATTCATAAATATTCTAGTTCAAAGAATTCAATGTTAGTTATGCTTAAAGCAGGATGTTTGTTCTAAAATACAATCATCAAAAGGATCTACTTTAACTTGATAACATGACTCATTATTATCAATGCATACCATTGTAATTGAAACTGGAACTGAACTAACTAATCTCCAATATGTTCACGACCATTTGAGCTTATTATTGAAGAGAAAGTGCTAGAATTTCTTAAGTGTATGTAGGAAAGCTTGAAATGAGCATAAAGAAGAAGAAACAGAACTCTAAAAAATCAAGATCTTCTTCTTAGCTAACAAATCCAAGCAAAAAGGGTCAAAAGTTCAAGTTCCAGATGTAAGCAAAGGATTGGACAATTCGAATAATGTTGAACTTTAGATGAAGCATCAACAAAATAGTAAGAGCTATAAAGAAAGTCAAGACTGGCAACACCATTTGTAAGCTCAAATGCAAAAATTATGAAAGGATACATCAAAGAGATAAGTTGCCTTACTTGATTATACATTGCTACATAAAATGCTTTGGATTTGCATAAATAATGAATTCATTATTTTAAGCCAAATCATTCTAAAAACTTTAGTTAATTAGTAAAATGATTAGTGTTTAATATCATTATAGTCCTAAGGCATAGTCAAGCCTGTTTGGGAAACTTCATAGTTTAAGGTCTCAAATAGGAATTCCATTCGTAGTCATTCCTTCTATAATCATTATTAAGGCCTGATCTCTTAAATATAGAACACCTTGAATAGTAACTTGAATCTTACGTGAACACTTAAAGATTAATCTTCAGTCATGTATTATAATGCTCTAAAATGATGTATGTTTGGTATGATATTCTTATAATCTATTTAATAATTTAGATTAAAAGTACAAGAATTATTGATTCAATTAATTATGTTAGAAGAAGTATTAAAAGATCAAAGAAATCAATAATTAAAATTTTATAACCTAGAAATCTCTCACCATATCTTTTGCCAGTAAGGACAAGAAATTTAAGCTTTATACCACAATGCTTGGTAGACCAATCCACATTCAAAGAAAGATTAACCAAGGTTCCTTGATAAATGTTCGTTCCATGATAGATTATCAAGGATGTACTGAGTTGAAAAAATATAGGGCAACTATCTATAGAGAATTAGTCCTCATCTCCTAATTTAGCTAAAAGTTTAGTAGCCACAAATCAAATTATGTGAAGAAGATGGATATGAAAGAATGGAAGAAAGAATTGATATGGAAAGTCCTGAACAACGCTCTTCACTATCTAAGGATTCATCAAAGGATAAATCATCTACAATCAAGGAGAATGAAAGAATTAAGAAAGAAAGTGATAGAGTTGAAAGAAGAAATAGAAAAGCCCATAAGTCTATTGAAGAGAGACTAGATATTCTTCTTTCTAAATCTAGAAGAACTTCTTGAGAAAACATTAAAGTAAAATCTATCACTTAAAACAGTGCTAGAATGATGAAAATCCATAGTCCATAATTAGTTCACCAGATTGGTTCTATCCATATCTCTCTATTATGATTTTGGTGGGAAACGATCAATAACTATTTATGCTTGAAAGTTTGTCCAAAACATCACAACAAGCTCTTCACATCATATTGAAAAAGACTAGAATTAGGATTATTGTCTAAAACACATCACATTGTCTGATTTCCTCATAACTTAAATCACATAGGAATCTAATAATAGGATGTTTTGATTGAATCTACATCATGATGAATACTAAATCTACAGTGCATAATTTCAAAATCATAAACACCTAATGTTTGAATGTTGCCTATATAACATAGGATTGGTTTCTAAAAAAACATACAACATAGTGAAGTTTATTTTCTTAATGAACCTAAAGTCACATGCATGAACTTTACATGTTACTCTATTCTCTGTTGGTCCCGTTCAGATGGTGACTCCAGAGGGGGGGGGTGTGAATTGAGTTTTT
>JAYJMB010003010.1:0-14592 GCA_036873735.1 Pouteria campechiana
ATGCCGCATTGTAAAAATTTCTAAAACTTTACAAGAGTGAACATTTACATTTTTGAAATTTCCAGGGCCTTACACTTAAATAAAGTCTTAGATGAGTTTTGCAATCATCAAAACTGTACACCAAGACTCAGCAGGTAGAAGAGTTGTGAAAATAAGAATTATTGATTTTAATAGATCTAGAGAGAAAGGATACGACTGAAATTTGCTCAACTATAATTGGTTCAAGTATCAAGGATGGGAAGAGATATTCTCCCATCAAGACCTCACTTATTCCAAACTAGTGCAGATATTGACTAGCAACAATAATACAAGCACTAGAAAGACATGGATAGGAAAGACTAAAATTGACTTGAGCCCAGATAGCATTAGGGCTAAGTTCAATCTACCAAAACAAAGAGAAGTAATTCAGTGTTCTGAGAGAAAGACAAGACTATTTTCCAACCCTATTGTAGTGGAGATTGGAGAGAAGGAAGGAAGCCTCCATGCTAGTTATCTAGATTTGGATTTGAAGCTAGCTCACATTATGGTCTTAAACAACATATATCCCAAGGTGAGCAACTTAGACCAAAGACCTGAGAAAGATGCCAAGATCCTATGGGCATTGAAAAATATGAAGAGGATCAATTTGGCACAATTGATGTTAGACCATCTCTACATGGTCAAGAACAACTCTAGACTTCCTTGCCTAATGGAATGATCTTCACCAAGTTTCTTAGAGATTCCAAGGTGAATGTAAGAGATGATCATGAGGAACAGACTACGCAAACAAATATTATAAAAGAAACTTTTATTAAAAGAATGGGATTCAAGTTCACTGAAGATGGGTGGACCTAAACAACAAAAGAAGATGGGAGAAGGAAGAAGACTAGAAGAAGATAGAGAAAATATAATTAGAAGAGAAGAGGAAGAGGGAAGAGAAGAAGAACAAGAAAGTGCAGTAGCAGCAGCACCTTCACCTAGACCTACTCCATCCACTTCCACACCTAGACCTCTAAGACCTTAAACCTCAATCTCCAGGCCTAGACCTACCCAATCACAACCCTCTCCCCAACCTAGACTAAGCCAACCTAGCCATCAAACCTAAAACCTTCCCCTAACCTTGCTTTCCTTACAGCCTTCATCTCCAACCAATTCACCACTCACCTAGAACCACTATACACTAAGATAGAATACCTAGAGACACAAGTAGCCACAAATGTGTCTCTCTCTTGTCCTATAAAGTAGACCAAATTGAAGAAACAAGGAATCGGAAGCTAGATATACTGATTTCCCTCTTTGAGTCTACTTAGACCCAACCAAGACCTACCAAAACTAGACCTAACCTTTCCACACACTCCTCCACTGAAGACTACCCATTACAAAACCAAGACAACAAAATTTCCTCTCCCATCATTCCTAAACTAGCGAACTAGACCACTAAACCTAAAGCTCCCTCACCCATTCCCTTTGAACAATCACACCAACCAACACAAGATGACAACTCTCCATCTCAACCCAATAACCAAAATTCCTAACTTAAAATCCTTTCTCTACCACCCTCAACCCAGCCCTCTTAGCTTAAACCTAATCTTCCTTTTGGCCCCTCTACATATCTTACACCCACTTCATCATGGGAATCAATTCCCACATGGTTTGATAAAACTCCACCCCCTACACCACCTACTCCACCCACACCTCCACCTGAAACCATCCCCCGTGCCAACAACCCCAACATCATCCCCAAAATATCCAGGCCAATCGCACTAACTTACTCAAAATACTTCACACAAACCAAAAATGAGAATAATGCAGCCCTTCTAAAATACCTAGAGGACAAGTAGGCTAATGAACTCTAACTTGAGTACCATATCCTGACCTCAAAGATCCAACCAATATGAATAAATTTGTCTTAATTACAGATCCTCCTCCTTCCAAACAACCTGAGTCCAAACCACTTGAAACCAAACAATCTGAACTCATCCCACCAAAATCTCAACTTAAAAACCCAAACCTCACCACCAAAGCCGTCTCCTAAACCCACATAATCAAACCTCACCACCAAAGCCTTCTCCTAAACCCACATAATCCACACTAGCTAAATGTAAGCCCAAAACTACTAAACCAAAGCCTTCCTAGAAAGCTAAAAACCAAACCTACCATGAAAACCCTTCCTTCAAAGTCTAAGCCTCAACCTAAACAAAAATCCAAACCCCAGCCTAAACCTGCACCTATTCCTTGACCAACCTCAACCCAAAATCACCCTATACTCATCTAGTCATCCCCTGAACCATCTCCAAAACCAACACCCAAACCCTTCTCTCACCATAGCCAAGCCAAGCCCTTGCCTACCCAGGCACCCTCCATCTCCACCAAAGAACCCATTTTCATTCCCTTTACAAAATATATGACCAAGAAAAAGGCAAACTTTGATGCCATTTAGGCAACAAGAGAAAGGTTGCATATGACTGGTCATTATTCCCCAAACATAGACTACCCTTATCCTGAATTAAAAGACCTCTCTTATATATCTCGAATGGAAATCATCCCCATAGTTCAACCTAATCTCGTTTCCTTCTTTCACATCCAGATTCAACCTTTACCCAAACATGCTCCGATTCCTATAATCCCTCTCCTAACCCAAGCCTCACCTCAAACACAACTTCTAAATGCCTCTTTATTAGCTTCCCCAACTCAAAATGGCGGAAGGTAGTTGTGTCAAAAAAGCCTGGAACCCCCAAGCCCAAAACTACACCCTCTTAACCTTCCCCCCCTAGCCACCCCAACCAATCACTTTAACTACATTTACCCTTAAAAGACAGACCAACAACTATCCTAAAACCTACACCAAGAAACCCAAACCCAATCCTAGAACCCTATTGCCATCTTTTTAATTATTTTTGTAATTTTTTTCCTATACAAATGCACAAAATGTACATGGACTTCAAATTTTTTATCAATACAAGTTTTATTGCAATTATGTGTCTTTACTTTTTCTTGTGCATTAGTATTCATAACATTGTGTTTTTCCTTCCTCATGGTTAGCTCTTTTTCATTGTGACAAAAAGGGGGAGAAAAGGAATGAGTTGCAATTAGTTAGAGGAAGCATTAATAATCTCTAAATTAACATATTAAACCCCTAAAACTAAATTTAGAAATAATGAATTCATTTAGGGGGATCTTCCATAGATACTTAGAAATTTTATTCTTAAGTTTCCTTTTATTGCTAAAAGGTATCACTCAAATGTTTTATCATAGCAAAAAAAGGAAGAATATTAAGTCTAACCCCTTAGCTTGATTTTGATGATGAATGTGAAATAATAGCTAAGTTTTTATGATAAGCAAACATATGAGTGAGAAAGTGAAGTACTAAAAAATTAATTTCCAAGTGATTCCAGAATGAAAATAACAAAACCAAGAAAACACATAAGAAAAATGAATTTAAAATGACATGAAATGTAAAAACTCAAATGATCAATCAACACATATCACAAAGCAAGTATCAAAGGAAGAAAATCTATAAATGCAGTAAGTTAGTCAAGTTATGTAGTTCAGAGGACACTTCAGAGGTTTTTGGAGAAGTCTAAAATTGTAAGTGAATTTAAAATATCTTTAGAGTTATCTATAGAGGTTAGGAAAATCCCTTGTAGAGGTCTCTAGCACACCCTAGAAAGTTTTCAAGTTAAATTCAATCTTTATATGTGTCTTCAAAGGATAACCCAACCTTCAAAGGTCTGCAAAAAATAGTTATTGGTGGTAGTTGGAATTGTTAGTCCTTCAGAGGAATCTTTAGAGGATACATCTCTGCCTTTAGAGGTTTGACGTATTCGCTGGACCAAGATCTCCTTTCAAGGAAGCCTTTAGAGGAAAGGAGACATCCGTTTAGAGGTTTGAATTTAATGTTGCAATGGTCACTAACAAGCTCACCCAACCTTCAAAGATCTGGAGCCATTTTTCAAAACTCTGAAGCTACCATTGCCAACATTTTGGTTGAGTGAATTGTGATCATTGCAAATGGTTGAAAACTCAATAGAAATTCTCACAATGGCTAATTCTTCTTCAAAAGCATATAAATAGAAGATTAAGACATGAGAAGAAGCAAGCAAGATAATCAAAAGAGCTTTCACATGCAATTACACATATCAAAATAATTATTCCAAAGAAAGTTACAAACTGCACTTGTGCAACATTCTAATTCAAAGTTTAAAGCTACATCTTCAACATTTTAGGAGTCTAAAATTTCATAATGTATCAATAATCTTATTATTACTTTGATTCTGATTGTGTAGAAACTTTACTAAGTAAGAGGCACACCTCTGTACAAGTTAGTTTCTATTTTTTGGTTCCTGCAAGCAAGGGGCTTATAGTATTGTGATTTATTTCTCTGCAAGTAAGACAAACTTGCAATTGATTGTAAGAGTTGTTAGCGAGCTCAAGTAAAACCAATTTGTTGTTGTTTAGAGTGTTTTAGTGGAACCTAAGGAAATAGAGGAGACCATCTTAGAGAAGTGGAGTAGGATCCCACCGCGCACTAAACAACCTATGGTTGGTGTGCTATGTGACACTTTTCTATTCTTTCTTATCACAATTGTTTTATTTAGCCAAGAATTTTAAAAGCTCACCCCACCCCCAATCTTTAGCTACTATCAATCAAGGGACCAATAAGGTGTTGCCAAGGGTAGATACAACATAGAAGATGGGTTTTCTTCTTGTTGTTGTGCCATTAATTCTCAATTGAGGGTGGTGATAGTAATGGGTTTTTGGGTGGGGTACTACCTACCAGAGGGAGTAGGAAAGGGGATAGTTGTTTACGCAAGTAGAAGGAAAATGTGCTAGGTATTTGGGCATGCTAAGTGCGAGTGTATTTTTATTATTTATTTGTTAATAATGCTTTGAATCTAGCCATGGTTGGACCAATTTTCACAATTTGATTAGATAGCCCAAATGGTTCAGACAGTTTCAAGCCATATTAGAAAATTGGATGTCAATCGAACCATTTTATCTATGATTCATGGTTGACCTAGTTCAATTGGGCGATCTTGTCCAATTTTTAAAACATTGGTAATCATATTGGAACTACCCTATACAAGGTATGGGGTGTTTTTTATCTATTAATAAAAGTTGGTCCAAATGAGGCCCAATATTAACATCTTTTATATTTTGACAAAATTATTTTTAACGCAAAATCACATTCTTCTTTTAAGAAGCATTTCTAATCCCTATTAATCAACTTTCAATAGTTTAGCCAAATTAAAACCAATCATTTTAGGAATTTTACCTAATTTTAAAGATTAAATATAATTTTGGGAAAAGAAAATAAAAAATTTAAAAATAAAGAATTCATTTTCTTCCTCTAAGCTATTTTTTACCTTAGCAAAGGATTCAATCATGGTAAAACTATCTACTTAATGTCAAATTTGAGGTCAAAGTTGGGTTAGGATTTTATTTTATTTTTTAAAAAAATTTATGATTTATAAATTCATTCTACTTGAAATCGCTTATATAATTATGATTTATAGTAAGAAATCCAAAAGTATGGGAATGTAGTTTATTTGAGTTTTTTTATTTTTATTAAAAAGAAAAGTATTTGATTTTTAATTTCATACACATTAAATAATTTAATCGTATGCTTATAATGATATGATATTTTTAAAAAATATAAATGTATAATTTTTTCATCTATGTATAGAAAATGAAGGCATATTGATGATTACCACTAGAAATACTTTTATAATATAAAGTATTTAAAAATTTATCTAGAAATATTTATTTAGTTAAAACTTATTCATGTTAGATACCCAAGTATTTTAAACATAATATTGAATTGAAGATTAATATTGTGTTTTACCAATTTTGAATTTTTAATTTGATTTAATATGATAAATTGGCTTTTATTGAGTATTTAAATTAGGTAATAGCTTTTTATTTATTAATTAGTCATAATCATAATAATAACATACAGAATATGTTTAAAGCATACACTATTCATTTACAAAGAAATGATGAAGATATTAATAACTTACATAAATGAAATTGATAGACGCCAACCATTATTTTTGGAAAAAGCACTAATACACCATTATTTATATATGGAAAACATAAAAAAATTATATATCCTTAGATATTTCAAAATTTTCTTTATTTTTTGATCTAAAAGCAATTATATCGAACATAGGATGATAAGATCCCGATATTAATACGATACGGCCGCCTGTATTCATGTATTTTTTCTGGACAATCGTTGAGACGTACAGGCCCACTTTGTAACCAATTTCCACAACAACGTCATCAATCTTCTCCGTACACATTTTGAGATGTCGTTCATTCAAGCGAAGTCGTCATTGTGAAACACCTAGGAGCCAATGTTTTTCCTGGATTTAGTTATGAAAATTATTAGAATGTTCAACAATGCCTCATTTGAATGATGTAAACCATTCAACAAACGTTACTTAACAGTAACACAACACATCTATCTTATTTGGAGTCTATATTGTCACTGTGAAATGCATCTATAAATTGTTCTCTATCTCATGGATGGGGTGACTTCTCAAATCTTATATGTTATCATGACCAACTTAATGGACTCTTAGAAGTAATGGTTTTTATAGTTGGATTCATTGAATTGTTAAATTTTTTGTTAACTTCTTCTAATTATCAAAATCATTGAAATATGAGTTTCACTTTGATAAGAAGGGGGGTGAATTGACCTTTTGAAATTTCTAGCCAAATAAAAATATAGTGCAGATAAAGGAATGGAAAATAAATCACATAGCACAAACACACTGGATTGTCATATGGTTCTTCCCTTTCCCTTAGTACCTACTTCACTTCTTTGAGTCAGTCTCACTACTGCACTTAGGTTCCATTACACTTGATCAGCTAACTCTGATCAATGTACACTCATTGATTTTTTTGAGCTCACCAATAAACTCTTACAACTAGTTTCTTAAGAGCTAACCGGAAACTCAACAATCTCCCTACAACTCTAACCTACTTGTTGTAACTAATAAACATACACTGTAAGACCCTTACTTGCAAAGATACAAATATAGATAAAGTTGTGCAAGAATAAGTGCCTCTAACTTAGATAAATTGTACAAATTTTAATATATAAATAATAAAGCTAAAGTAGTTAAGAACAAATAGTTCAAACTCCAGAAAGTTGTTAAAATAATGAACTTTGAATGATTGTGTTTGAGTCTAGCACAGTGGAGTTGAAATCTTTGGAAGAAAACTTTAATATTGGAGTAAATGCACTCTTAATCATGTATCTATTTTCTCTATCTTTTCTCTGACTTTCTTAACATCCTTTGATTACTCTTCTTATACTAGGATTTGAAATCTGCCCGTTGGAGAAAATGGCTAGCATTAAATGCATGGGATCGTTAAAATTTATAACCATTGAGATTGTTCCTGTGACTTCATATCATTTGAAGTAAGGACTTCAAAACCTTTGGAATGACGGAGAATGCTACGAGTGGTGCTTCTTTGAAAATGTGCTTATTGTGCTATTTAGATTTGTCATTAATTAAAACCATTTGAAGCAGTCCTTCAGCACCTCTGGGATGGAGAACTCAGCAATTTGTGCTCATTGCAAACCCTTTAAATTGGCACATTTAGAATAATGCTTTAGCATATCTAAAGTAGGAATTTAGATCATCTAAAGCAGCATGAAATACTTAACAATGTGCTTAAATGCTTTAGCTCATTTGATGCTTGTTTCTATGTGCTTCGGCACCTCTGAAATAGAACTTCAGTACCTCTAAAATAGAACTTTTGCACATCTGAAGTTCAGGACTTGGCCATTTGCGAACATTTCTAATTTGTATCTTAAGTGACATGTTGTAAGCATATTTTAGCATGTCTGAAGTGAATCTTCAGAATGTTTGAAGTGGCGTTAATCCTTCAGCGTTGTGGCTTCATGCTTCAACACATCTAAAACATGGCTTCGAACATCTAAAGCAGTGTGCTAGCCCCTCTAAAGCATATCTAATGTAGTTTTAAATTTTGAACTTTGGCGTCTATCTACATTTCCTCTAGCAACATACTTCAGCATGTGTGAAGTATCTTTGAAGTTACTCTAAAGCTTGTATTTGATACTAGACAATTTCATTAGTTGTAGTTTAGCCTCTAAAGCTTGGATCTCACATCTAAAACACCTCTGAAGTTGTTTCAAATTTAGTTTATGAAACTACAACCTTCATTCTTCAGACTCTCTAAGCTTCTTCATATTCTGAGTTTGTTCCTCATGATTTTAGACATGTCCAATTGCATCTGAAACCTTTTTTTAGTTCAGGGTCATTCTTCCTTGAGCATTTACAAGTTTCTTCCTTTATTAACTGATTGTGGTAGATCTTATCTCTGATATAAACTTGTACATGTTGTCCACAGATCTGAAGTTACTTCCCTTGATCCATTTCATACTTTTATCACTGCACACTTGGGAACATAACTATCAATAACTTAATACTTAACTCACATTTTGGCTCATAATCAAAACTCAGTTGGTTAATCATATTCATCATCAAAATCAAGCTAAGCAAAAGGGTTAGGATCAACACACTTTTTGATCACTATTAGTAATTTATGCATTGATACCATTATGTATTGAAGTTCAATGTTTGTATAGCTAACATGCCGTAAATAATTTCTATTAAGCCTTAACTATAATCGGCCAATGCAAAGTTAACATTTTATTTAATTATTTTCCATAATGTGGTTTATTAAAATAACAAATGATATGGCATTTTCCTTCATTGGACATATAAGATAAATGATAGGTAAATACATATAATGACCTATCAAATTACATGACAATGTGTTGAGTATATGTCTTGTATTCTGCAAGGCCCACTAGTCTTGCATTTGACTTATGCATACTTGGAAGTGCATATTGTGTAGGGTTAAAAGTATTGGTGCGTGTGTGAGAGAGATAGTCTATTGTCTTTGAGAGGAAAAGTTCTAATTATTTTCCTACAAAGTGAATTACATTTTTTCTCTAGTGGAGTAGGTTGTAAAGTCGAGCCACAAAAATTTTTGTGTGTTCTTTATGTAATTGATTATTTTTCTTGTGTGTGTTTTCAAAAATTCCTAACAAGTAGTATCAGAGCTTCAGTTCATGGGATTTCAAGGCATTGAAATTCAATAATCTTGAGAATGGGATTGTAAGCATATAATATAGGGAGTCACACAATCAAGTGTGATCTGGTGATTATGATTGGACAGCTAGATCCAATTGGAGGTGCAAATCTATGGCAAAAGTGAAGGAATTGCAATAGATTTTCAAGTTGCTACTAGGTTTGACAGTTGAAATCGAATCAGTGGAGAAGACAATGTGGACAGAACAAGGTAGTGGTTGGTGATATGATGACTTAGATTGTAGCAAATTTCTAGGGCACTATTGAGCAATTTTAATGCATATGGCTATGGAAGGGTTGATTGGGTGTAGGATTGTGTGTGCATAGATGAGCGAACAATCTATACAGAGCCAGCAAGTAGGTTTGGTGGTAGTGTGAGTAATGGGCGACGCAGGCTCACAAGTGGCATAAGCAGGGATGACCGAGTGTCAGTTGTTGGGTTTTCCTCAGTATAAAGTTTTCTCCTTGCTAGAAAATAGGGTTTTTCATTGGAGAAAGTCGACTACATCGGTAGTGACTTTGGATCAGAGAGGGAGTCAACATTGTGTGGCCAAAGACGAGCGATCTTCAGTGGCTTAAGCTAAGGTGCATGGCTTTCTTTCTAGAAATAAGGGCTTTTTCTTCCACCAAGAAACAGGCTGTGTCAGTGACGAGTAGAGAGGGTAACAGCCGAGGCCAAGCTATCACTAGAGGAGATGCACCAGCAATAGCTACATTGTTAGCAACGAGGAACACAGTGATAACGACATTCTAGTTTGAGAGGATCGACCATCTAATGGTCGGTAGGCAGTGACACAAAAGGGAAATAATAGCAGTGGCTAGGGCTTCTTGCATTAGAAGTGATGCACAGATCAGGGTATGCCATAATGGATAAAATAGATAAAGGAATGGATGACCAAATTTTGTGGGCCTATATTTGGTGATCCGGAGGTCAGATTTTGGTGATTCAAGCATCATTTTTTAGATTTTGGAACGCCGTGAATCACCTAGATGGTTCATATTGGAC
Organism: Pouteria campechiana; assembly: GCA_036873735.1. NCBI lineage: Eukaryota > Viridiplantae > Streptophyta > Magnoliopsida > Ericales > Sapotaceae > Pouteria > Pouteria campechiana. Next base: position 10,120 of record JAYJMB010003010.1, read on the forward strand.
AAAATTTGCTTGTTGTAGGGTACTTTGTGCAAGACATTGTGTTTTGAATTTAGGAAATGACAAAGATGGATCAGACTTTAAACAAGACAACAACACATAGTAGCTCAAGTTAAACAATGATCCTGACTAATCTAAAGGCGACATTGGCCATTGAGCCTTTCAATGAACAGAATGATTTAATCTTGTAGCAGCAATGGGTGATGAATATCTTGACTCGTGAGGTGATAGTGAAGGCGCTCAAGAAGAAGTCAGAGAAATGACTGATGATGCATAGCAAGATAGGAGGGATCTGCCAACGAGTATGATCTAGTTGTATCTTGTGGATAACATAGTTTGAGATGTCATTAATTTGACAAATCTAGTGAAAATACGAATAAAGCAGGAGATCAGGTAAAAGTCAAAGTCATTAACAAATAGGCAATATTTAAAGAAGCATCTGTAAAGTCTATGGTTGGTAGAGAGCGAAGACTTTGAGAGGAACTTGGATGAATCTAATAGAATATTAACAAAGTTAGCTACTTTGTGTTGAGATTATTGTATGATATTGATGGTAATAGAACTTGTCTTAAGACTTGATTTATGCTTATGATCTTCTAGTATAGGAAGCTTGAAATGTAAAAGGATATATTTAAAATATGCGTACTTTATTAGGATATCATTTACGCAAGCACATATATCTTAATATAAGTCTGGATATATTTTTAAATAAAAAAATGAGTGCTTAGATGAGTTTATAAAAACAAATCATGATTCCAATTGCATAACTATGCTTTATAACTTATGCCAACTTCATATAGATAATTATATTATGATTTATAATGAAAAATATAATGAAATATGTTAAGTTAATAATATAGCAAAAGTGCAAAAATTTCCAAGAGCAGGTGCGCTGCTACAATAATTTTATTATAGTACTACTATAGTGAAAGACAAAGTTTGTCTAAGACAAAGCTTTAGATGAATTAGTAGATAAAGTAGCAGATGAATTGCTATAGTGATTTGCAACTGTAATCATAGACAAACTTATTTATTTGATACTTACTTTAGACAAATTAACAAACAAAGCATGCTATAGTAACACTGCCATGGTACCTGTGGATAAACTTATTTATTTGATACTTACTTCAAATAAATTAAAAGATGAATTGCTATAGTGATTTGCTACAGTAACATGTTGCAGTAAAAATTTGGTGTTTTCACAAATCAAAAATTCAACACTCTACAATGGTTGTATATTGCAACAATATTCTTCCAAGAGGTCCACAACCTTTCTAGATTGTAAAAATACATAATCCATTGAAGGAGAACGAAATACTTGAAGGTTCTCCATTGAAGGAGAACGAAATACTTGAAGGTTCTAAGTGCTAAACTGGATGGCATGTATGTATTGATTACTGGAAATTGAATGATGCCATTAGAAAAGATCACTTTCCTTTACCATTTATCAATCAAATGTTGGAAAGATTTGCAGGACATGAATTCTATTACTTTCTGGATGGTTACTTAGGTTATAATCAGATTCCCATTGCACCAGAAGATCAAGAGAAAACTACATTCACTTGTCCATATGGTACTTTTGCTTTTAGAAGAATGCCCTTTGGTCTTTGCAATGCACCACCCACTTTTCAGAGATAGATGCTGGCCATTTTTTCTGATATGGTTGAGGAATATATTAAGGCTTTCGTGGATGATTTTTCAATTTTTGGTTCATTATTTGATTTATGTCTACATAATTTGGCTTTAATGTTGCAAAGATATGAGGATACTAACCTTATTCTAAATTGGGAGAAGTGTCATTTTATGGTGCAAGAAGGGATAGTGCTTGAACACAAGATTTCAAAAAAAGGAATAGAAGTTAATCATGCCAAAGTCGAGGTCATTGAAAAATTACCTCCACCCACATCCGTTAAGCTCGTCAGAGGATTTCTGGGGCATGCAGGATTTTATAGACGGTTTATAAAGGACTTTTCAAAAATTGCTAAACTCCTTTCTAACCTTTTAGTTAAGGCTATACTATTTAACTTTTTAGATGATTGCTTGGAGACCTTTAACACTTCGAAGGAGAAATTAGTTTCAGCACCAATCATGGTAGCACCAAAGTGGGATCTACCTTTTGAGCTAATATGTGATGCAAGTGATATTACCGTAGGAGCTGTCTTGGGACAACAAAAAGGAAGAAATTTTCAAACCATTTACTATGCTTCCAACCATTTACTAAACTTTCAAACCATTTACCATTTACCAATAGTTTTTGCTTCTGATAAATTTTGTTCTTACTTGATTGGTTCAAAGTGATTGTTTATTCTGACCATTAAACTCTAAAATATTTGCTTGCAAAGAAAGAAGTAAAGCCTAGATTGATTAGGTGGATTCTCTTACTGCAAGAATTTGATTTGTTGATCAACGATAAGAAGGGAACTGAGAATCTAGTTGCAAATCACTTGTCCAGAATTCCAATTGAAAAAGATGAGGAGACTCCAATTCTTGAAGAATTCCCTAATGAGCATATATTTTATGTTAACTTCACACAAACACCTTGGTTTGCTAATTTTGTGAATTATTTGGCAAGTAATGTTTTACCCCCTGACATGTCACCACAATAGAAGACAAAATTCTTTTATGATCTTAAACATTATCATTGGGAATAACCTTTTTTGTTTAAAGTTTGTGCAGACCAAGTGATAAGGAGATGTGTACCAAAAGATGAGATGGTAAGTATTCTACAACATTATCATGATGGAGAGGCAGGTGGGCATTTCAGTTCCACCGGAACTACAACTAAGGTTTTACAATCTAGTTTTTATTGGCCAACAATTTTCAAAGATGCACACACCTATGTATTTTCATGTGGTAGATGTTCGAGAATGGGAAATATCTCTAGGAGAAATGAGATGCCTTTAAACAACATTCTTGTTTGTGAATTATATGATGTTTGGGGTATAAATTTCATGGGACTATTTCTCTCTTCCTTTGGTCATAAGTATATTCTGGTAGCTATAGAGTATGTATCTAAATGGGTAGAAGCTGCAGCAATGCCAACAATTAATGCTCGAGTAGTGATCAAATTTTTGAAGAAAAACATCTTTACCAAATTTGGCACTCCTAGAGCAATTATCAGTGATGGGGGAACATATTTTTGCAATAAATAGTTTGATGCACTTCTCTATAAATATGTAGTTACACATAAGATGACAACCCCTTATCATCCTCAGACTAGTGGACAAGTAGAAGTTTCAAACAAGAAAATCAAAAGAATTTTAGAGAAAACTGTGAATGTCTCTAGGAAAGATTGGTCAGTAAAACTTGATGATGGACTTTAGGCATATAGGACTACATTCAAAACACCCATTGGGATGTCTCCTTTTAGGCTAGTATTTGGAAAGATTTGTCATTTACCTGTGGAATTAGAACATAGAGCATATTGAGCACTAAAATTTTTGAATTTTGATAGGCAACTTGTTGGAGAAGAAAGATTGCTACAATTGATTGAGTTGGATGAACTTCACAATGAGGCTTATGAGAATGCTAAGATATATAAAGAGCATACAAAGAGATGGCATGGCAAGCACATTCTAAGAAGAGAGTTTGAAATTGGTCAAAAAGTGTTACTTTATAACTCTCGCCTTAGACTGTTTGTTGGTAAGTTACGATCCAAATGGTCAGGTCCTTTAACTGTCACAAGGATACCACCATATAGGACAATTAAAGTTGCTCATGACACCAAGGGAACATTTAAAGTGAATGGTCAGTGTCTAAAGCCATACTTTGAAGGAAGATTTGACAAGCAGAAGTTCACATTGGACTTGAAAGAACCAGCTTAAAGAAAAAGATAGTCAAGCTGAAGACTATAAATCAGAACTACTTCCTCATCCCTTTGCTATTAGGATTTTTAGTCTAGCTTAGTTTGCTTTATTTATTATTATTTTTTTACATACTTGATTTTAGACAATTCTGTATTACAACCATCAATAGTTTGATCAACTCTTGTCCACCAGAAAAGGAGAATGGAGAGATTGAATTCATGAGAAATAGATGATCTAACCTTTCTTTGTTCTCTTTGTAGTTAGCTTAATTATTTCTTTTGTTTTCTCAATTTAGATAGATTTTTTAGTTATGGTTTGATGTTTCTATTGCAAAAGTAAGAACCTGATTTTAGATCTAGCATAGAAGTTTCATGAGATTGTAGATTATGTGTCAAGTATAAAAATTGTCAAAAAATTGCAAAGAATGCTAATAAATTTCAGAAGAAAAGGATTAGAATGCACTTCATTCAGGGAAGCTCTTAAACTTAAACTTTCTTCATTATTTCACATTGAGGATAATGTTTGATTTAAGTTTGGGGGTATTTGGGGAGTTACATTTAGATTTACAACCAAGATTTCAGATTTGCATTCAATTTTGGAATTTTTTTTTTCAAATTTGGGTATAAATTTTCTCTATGAGCATCTCTTTTGATAACTTAGCTAAAGAAAT
>JAYJMB010003011.1:0-14589 GCA_036873735.1 Pouteria campechiana
ACTCACACTACTACAGAAAATTAGATTGGAGCAAGGTTCTAAATTTGGTGTGCCCACGACAGCACCACCAGTCTTTCTTCCTCATGGCTGTCAAGAAGTCTCATCTGCGTTTGTTGGATAGTGTCACGGAGGCATTCCTGCTCTACCCTCCGCTAGAGGGTATGAGTTGGGTGTTTCTAGAACTCACTACCCTGCCATGGCATCCTCATGAAAACCTAGTTTCCTATTTTTTTAGGTTCTCTTAGGGCAGGATTTCATTTAGATTAGACCCATTTCATTTCTGCTCTTCTTTATTGCTATAATATTTCTCTAGGATAATTGGTTCCAAATAGCTGGTGTTATGTCGTATCCCTTTGTCTTGGGTCCAAAATCTTTGAGAAATTTTTATTTTCACTCTCTCAATATTTTCGACTATTTTTCCTTGAGCAAAACTCTTCATTCTAGTTATTACTTCATCACTGTCCACGCCAATGTTATCATCACTGTCCACGTCAATATTATCATCCACACTAAAACCTGTCTGATCTCCTGGATACCGGAGACCCTTTAATTTTCCTTTGATTGGAACTGGGATAAGCGACTAGTTATTGACATATAGGGTTCATCAGGATAAATGCCGAGGAGGTCAATCATTCTTTTGCATCCTTTACTAAATTTTTGAAAATTTTTGGCAAACAAGAATTTCTTTGGTAGAAGATCAGAAGTACAAGATTATCGATAGGGAAAACCCATCTCCTTAAATACTAATCTTCATTTCTTCGCTTGGGACTGCGATTCAAATTCTTCACTGTGAATGATTTTTAACTCAGCCAGTTGAGTCAGTGGCCAATTGTACTCGACCAACATGGATTGTAATTTTCTTCCTCCGATTTTTCATTTACTGCTTTTGGTGCCAAGATTGAAGGATCTCTCTTGCTTTGCTTGATTGGGGTTTCTAGTATTAATCTCAAAATGCAAAGACTATATTGGTTTAGAGACTACTTGAGAGTAGCTTGGCACCAAAAGTGACAATGTTGGTGGAGTAGTTGTTGTTCTCCTTAAGCCTGGAGTATTGATTTGAAACTGGGTGTTCTTGACTAGTGCCAGTTGTGTCGACATATAAGCTTGTAAAGAGTTTGCAACTTAATTCTTATTAAGTCTAGCTAGTGAGGGTATGGATTGCCCCCTGCCTATTGATAGTCTGGTTGACCCTCTTTTGTGTTCTCTTCCAAGCGATCTTGGTTTCGATGTCCCAGCCTGGAAGGTAAAAGGTTATGGAGTTGAGAAATTGGCAACTGGCCTCTAGTTGAACACATTCTGAATTGGCAGAGCTAGTGCTAGGGCAGGAATGACCAGGTGCCACGACGGTTGCGGATGTTGAATCGATATCTTATCTTCATCATCATCATATACTTGGAGCACTTCCAGTTCTTTCAAGAGTTTCAACTTGCCTTCTTGTGATATGCTTGTTGCAATCTCAAAGCACAAAGACATTGGTGACAAAACCACTAGAAATGGAGCCGCCCATGGAAGTAAAGCCCGTGATGAGGATTCTTATGATTTGGATGCTTGTCTTTTGGTAGCAAACGGTTGTCACCTTCTATCCACAGTTGGCTTGGCCGATTCTTTTGCCTGCTTTGGTTCATTATGTGCTAGCTCATAATATTGTGCTTTTGAGAAGAACACCTCTGAAATTGTAAATAGCTATACATCAGCTGATATGCGCTTCATTATACCATCCTTTTAGAACTTAAAGCATTGGTGCATTGTGGATGCCATGACTTGGTATCGGTGTAACCATGGCCTTTCGAGCAATATATTTTAGGATGTTGGTGCATTAATGACATGGCAATTGACCTTTGCGAGAAATCCTTGAATATTAAGGCTCAAGGTGATAGTCCCCATAGTCCTTTCACTCTCTTGGTTAAAGCCTTGAATCACCAGAGTATTGCTTTTGAGAATAGATAGGGATAGGCACATCCCAATACGCTTTAGTACTTTGAGTGGAAGAATATTCACTGCAGATCCTAATCTGGTATAATATAATTAATCCTTTTTCCCTCCAGATAGCCATTAACAAATAATGAATGGTTATACTCTGTACTTTTAAGCAATAAGTCATCATTTGTGAAAGTGATGGTCTGGTTGCATTCAATTGTATTAGCAATCTTTGCCAAGTATAGGTCCTTGAGAGACTCATCTATCAATGTATTTATGAGTGCTTGTTGAGACTCCTTAGAGAGCTATAGCATGTTGTATATAGTTAGTCTTACCGAGATTCTACGCAAGTGAGCAACAACATCATATTCTGGTTTATTTGTGGGCTCTAGAGCTTCCCTTTCTTCAATATGGGGATAAAGAATTTTAGGTATCGTCTCTTCTTGCATTGGCGCTTTTCAATTGTCCTAAGTTATATTCTTCCCAGATCGTAATAGGCCATTGCTTCAGGTGATTCAGATGCTTCTTGCGGAGCATTCTCTTCATTTGACATGATGTTGGTTATGTTGGAAGATACCTCCATAGGTTCTGATAACTCTTGGATCAACAGCTTGAGCAATCCAGGAAATGAAGTAGGTATCTCTTTGGGCAATGGAAAAGCTTTTCCCAATGCAATAATGCATTCCCATATTATGCACCTTTCTTCTCGCAATACAGGGCAATAAAGGTGAACATTGCACCATCTCAAGGTGAAATCATAAAGATGCTCCCCTTCAAGAGAATGAATTCCTCGCACTTACGCCTTAGAGAATTGAGAAGTGTAGTCATGATATCCATATATAAATGCTTCAGTTAACAACTCCCCAGATTTGAATGATTCAGCTGGTAATGTCGCAATCCACTTTAAGGCATGACTATTACTAGCCAATGAAAATGGGAAGCTCTTGATCGCATATGACTTATTCTGGGATATCATTTGCACCAAGGCTTGATACTGGAACAAGTGTCCAATCATAACCTTGTAGTGTTCTTTGAATAATTTCATCATGGGCCACCTTAAGTAACAAATTTGCTTAATTTCTAGAACTATCATTAAAATAGGGGCCTTCATGTAGTGCAAGTATTCAAGGACCCTTGCAATGTGCGATTCTGTGAACACTTGCTCCTTTGGTGGGTCATCTATCGCCTTCATCTTCCTCTTTTCAGCCTGATCGAAAGCCTCTATGAAGCTAGACAACATTCGATGGAGAAAATAGGCTCTCTTTGCCAGGCAAAGTTGGATTTCTTCTACTTCTGGGTAATCAAGTGATTGTGGATCACTCCAAGCATCGTCCCTCCATTTGTAAATATAATTGGTTGTATTCTAGCCAAAATGTTGGTCTTAGTTAATAAGGAACTTCTTAATTGCTTCCTTTCTTTCTGTTAGGAAGTATAATAGGAACATATCTTGTAAGGGGACCCACTCGTTAGTGCCTTGTACTGCCAGAGTTCGGAACTAGTTCTTCTTCACTTTCGGAGAAAGTGCCATTTCAAAATTTTGATGCATTTTTGCAAGGTCTGGATTTTCTCCAAAGCACTCATCAGCATAGCGGAGAAGGTGTGTTGCTGGAGAATTACCAACATTGAATAAAGTGAACCCTTGATGCTAGTGCTCCCTTTAGCGATGCGCCTTTTACTAGAATGTTCTCACTTCTTGTTTAGCTGTCTTGTGGAAGCTTCGCCTTTGCCAATGTGATAGCAAGATGCCATTACTAGATATTCAAATGGATTTTCTTCATTAGAGCTTGGGTTATTCCTAGCTCCCAAGTCTGGTAAGTTATCTCAAAATGCCACCCATATTTTGTCTATAGCTGGCGAAAGCGACGGTGATGGCCCCTAGGCATAAAGTTTTGGGCATTCTTGATCAAGGCAGACTCTTCTCTTCTTTTTCCCTACCATTTTCTTATAGAAAGATTTAAGCCTCTCTGGTTGAGGTAATCCCCAATGATGTATAGTTGGAACCATGATGACCAACAATGTATTCTTTCAAGATATGAAAATAAATCCTTCAGGTGTTCTTCCCTTTCTTTTTGCTTTGCATGCTTAATCTAACAATTTCGTCCCTTGCACCTAATTAATGAGACCTATAAGATGGCTTTTGGGCAAACAAAATCCCAACCATTGTCATTAACCATGAATTTTCTCTGTACCTCTCAGGTAAAGGTTTTAGGGAACTGACGATCAAATTCTTGTTCCAACATTACTACATCGAGACTTTCTTTTACCAACATGTTATTGGATGTCGCCTGTGCATCCATCTTTGATGTAATGATTCTACTCTTCATGCAATGGTTAATAATTCTCCTTACTTTCATGCATTTAATTGTCGGATGATTGATACCCTAATGGTAATGGCAGTATACAGGATGGTTCACCTTATCTACTTTTGCTAGGAACAAGGGTTCTGGTAGCTTTATATTGCCTAATTGAATGAGCCCTAATAGAATTTGTATCACCTATAGGGGTGCAACTTGGGTTGGGTTCAACCCAAACTTGGCCCGCCAAACCTAGATTTTTATAGTGTTTAAACTTTGAAATTTCCAACCCAAACTAGAAGAGATCGGGCCCAACCCAAACCCGATTTAGCCATCAAAATCAGGTTGACCCCAACCCAAACTTGAGAAAACCTAAACTTGATTTGTATATAAATAAAAGAATAAAAGAATACATAATATATATACATTTTATCAGATGCAGCCTGCCCTAACCCTAAATCCCTCCCGTCCTTGTCCCTCTCTCTATGAGATGCCGAGTCTACGAGTCGCAGACTCGTCTCTGCTAGACTGTCATGACCAACGATGATGAGAGCGCTCGCTCCTACACCTGCGACTGCACCCTTTCTTCCCTATCAATCGCTTGATGACCCCCACTATGGCAGCCCCCCTTCTTTCCCATAGATCACCCAACGACCGCTATGCTTGTGGTTGTACCTCTTCTTCTTCTTCCCCAATCAGCCAACGCCTATGCGGCTGTGTCCCCTTCAAGCCCGATTATCCCCTTCACCCCTACTGCCACCTGAGCTCTTCTTCCTCCCCTTCACAGCTTCTCCCCTGCCGCTAGAGGAGAGCCTCCCCTTCACCCCTGCTATGACAACAACCCATTTTTGTGAGTTTTTTTCTTTCCCTATTTTTTTCCTTTCTCTGATCTTTTGTTGCATTTGATGCTCTCAGTCACCACCCTACTCTGTTGTTGTTATGTTTGAAAACAGGCTTTAATCCTGCAAAATCTTGCTCCATTGATTCAAATTTCAAACCATGAATAAGATCAAAACATTTTAACAAAATTAATTTGATAGAAACATGGTCAAATATTTCAAAAGATGGTGGCTGATTCCTATCCCACAAAAAACCAAAAAATATGGCAACTCAAAAATCACAGTTTTAGGCAACTTGAAAATCATAGTTTTAGGCCATGGTTAGAAAGGGTGGGGGCCCATCATCAATCCATAAGCAAATGACAATATGGGATTTTTTCTTCCAATTTATGATTCATCAATTGGTAGTGTAACTATTGATTCATCCTTGTTTTGTCCTAGCAAAGAAGATGAATGATACATGTTTGTGTCTATTCCTAGTACTAATTATCGTAATTCCTTTTATGTGTTGTAGATCGCTTTCGCCTGGCAGAAGGATTTTGGGAAGGAAACTAGGGAGCTGAAGTGGGCACATGCCCAAAGAACACTAGATGGCTTGGATCCTCCTGATATAAAGTTCAGTGAGAGGACCAACATCAATGATCTCAACCAAATGGTAGAAGAGGCCAGAAGGCATGCTGAGAATTTCTTATCAGGCGCTCATGTAACTAGTGTAGTCCTTGCACGGATTTTTGACATCCAAAGCCCCACCTGTTTCTTGCCCTAAAATCTCTATTTTTTTATGCTTGCATCATTGCTTTGAAAATAGTTGTACTTTTTTTTGAAGATGACAAGGGCATTGAAAAAGTCTATAGATTTAAATTGGTTAGCTCTGACTATTGCGAGTTCTTAATTCTAGTTTCTGATGGGCTATGGGATAAGGTAGTTTCTTTTGCCCAAAATATGTCATTTTTGAGCTTGCTTCTTGCACATGTAAATAACTTCACATAGAACTCTTTGTTTAAATAGAGATGCTTCTTCTGACTTCTCAAGTTAGCAATGAGGAGGTAGTTGATATAGCTCGAACAGTTTGCACTGGCACTAATTTGCAATCAACACTCTCTGCATGTAAGTAGCTTGTGAACTTGTCCCTAACCTGAGGGTCAGCCAATGATATCAGTGTGATGATAATCTAGTTGCACCCATTAATTTGAAAGAGAAGACAAGCTTATTTCAACTTCCTTGGAAGATGGGAATGTCGGTCAGATGATGCAGCTTGTGAACTTGTTAGTAACCCCAAGGGTCAGCCAATGATTTCAGTGTGATGATGATCTAGTTGCAGCGATTCATTTGGAAGAGAAAGAATGCATATATTTGACTTCATTAGAAGATGGGAATGTTGTGAAGACGTTGAAGCTTAGTTTGCAAGTAGTTTTCAGAAGAAACTTGCAATGGCAGCTTCTAACATTTTGCTTTGTACTGATTATGAAGATAACATCGAAGACCAGTCACTGTGACCAATTTCTATTGTATCTATTCTCACCTTTCTGGATTTTATTTCTCACTACTATAATAGCATTGAAGAGGCTATTTATTGTATATTGTAACTTAAAAAATATGTTAAACTCCCCCATTTATTAGAAAATATGTTACATAACCTGATGTTTGAAAATTATTTCAAACTTCAAGTTATTTATGCAATGTAAAGCTTGTTTATTTCAAACTTTAGGTTATTTATGCAATTTAAAACTTGTTTCATTAACCTAAATTCTAACTTGAAACTCAACCCAAGACTGATTTTCAAAAATAGGGTTAGGGTTGAGGTGTTACAAATAGTGTTAGGGTTAGGGTTAAAGTTTTACAAATAGGGTTAGGGTGGAACCCGAGTTTCATTAGCCCGAGTTGCACCCCTAATCACCTTCTTATCGGAATATTGGTATTTTGCCTCTGGGATCTACCTTTCTTTAGATATATTCATTATCACCACTTTTGGCCTTAGTTGTATTAATAGAAATGTTTGGTTTACCTTTTTCTAGTTCTTTCTTCTTAAGCTGAAAGATGCTTTCTTTCTGTTTATCATCTCGAATTTTACTTTTTCCAAAGAGGGAGAGGAGGTGTTTTTTTCGACTTGCCTAGTTGGCTAGCACCTAGAAGGTGGTGATCTGCTCATTCACTAGAATTGCGAGGTCAACTTTGATGCCATTATGACATAAGTGGACTCTTTGCTCCTATGTTAAGGTTGCCTTGCTTTTGTTAGCTTCTTTTTGCTAGGGAGAGATGAATTCTTCTTCTAACCCATCATCCCTTTGCTTCATGAGGGAGAGATTTGCCAATGTGACATCTTTCTTGGTCACAAAGAATTTGGCAAGGAATAGGTTTTGCATGTCATTCCAAGTTTTAACTAACCACACTGGTAGCTTCAAGTACCATTGGAATGCAAGCCCTTTGAGGGAGGAACTGAACAATCTTAAATAGAGGTTGTGATAGTTGACATAGTTTCCCATCTTAAGATTAAAGAGGGTGAGATGGTGCTAAGAATCGTCCAATCCATCAACTGTATGAAAATCTACCATTTTAAAAGTTTAGTGGGAATGACTCATTCTCAATTTCCAAAGGATAAAGTCTATGATATATGTTGGGCATTTGAGAAGACAAGTTTATTTGCCTTTAAGTCATCCAATCATTCATCATTTTGTTGAAATGGGCCACTGAATACACCTTCATATGAAATGGTGGTGGTTGCACCCTTTCGCTGAATTGTTGTGATTGAACGTTTGCACCAAATGGCTGTGAACGGAGATTGATATTAGCGGTTGCTAAGGTGAGACAACTAGGGAAACGAGGGATGGGACTTCTGCCTTTATAGGGTCCCCTCTTGGTTGATAAAAGACAAACAGTCATAGTGGCATGGTTGTTCTCATAGATGATGCGCAATATTGGAAGGTTGACCAAAATTGAAAGTTTGGCTGACATTTTGTTGCGCACATAATTCTTACAAACACTAGTTTTCAGCTTCTAGCCGCTCCAATCGTTTAGTTATAACTAGTATGGTAGAACCTTGGTGGCATGGGCGAGCTTGACGTTGCAGAGCACAATTGGCATGGTAGAAACTTGTATTACAGAGCACAACTGACGTGGCAGAGCCTTGGTTGTGTGGTGGAGTTTGGCGTTGCAAAGCATAATTGGCATGGCAGAGCCTGGCATTACAGAGCATAGTTGGTGTGGTAGAGCCTTGATAGCGTGGCAAAGCCTAGCATTATAGAGCACAACTGGCATAATAGAGCCTTGGTGGCATGGCGGAGCCTGGCATTGCAGAGCATAGTTAGCATGGTGGAGCCTTAGTGGCATGCTGAAGCCTTAGTGATGTGGCGGAGCCTAGTGTTGCAGATCACAACTGGCATAGCAGAGCCTCTCTCGGCATGATGGAGCTATGGTGGCGTGGTGAGGCTTTGGCACTGCTAAAACTTAAGTAAGGTATTTTTTGAGTCATTAATTGCATTTTTTTATTTGAATAGTCTAATTAAGATTATTTTGATGGTCCATAAAAAATACTAATTAAGTGTTCCCCATTAAACAACATATTGGATGGTTAATTACTTGTCTTGGCCCACTCTTGGTGTGATCTAAACTGCTCCTTGTATAAACCAAGGGCATGTGATTCTAAACTATCCAATAATTCCTTTACCAAAAATAGCATGTTTTTGGCCAAATTGACCTAAATTTCACTAATTTACTTGAAATATAAATTAAATCCATTGAGTGTAATATTTGATTTAATATAGATATAAATCAATGAAATTATGGCAATTGAGGATCCAAAACATGTGAATTTAGGTATTAAAATATGATAAATTATGAGCTTATTAAGGAAGTTAAATTGCAAAAAAGACTCTAAGACTCTATTAGGGTTTCTAAGATGCTTTTGAAACATTCCAAAAAGATAGAAATTTAGCATTCATGTAAAGATAATTAAATCATGTAATATGTAATTTATGCAAATGGATCTAATATGCCGAGTTCTCTTCTAATTTTGCAAAATTCATTCTCTAGAAGTGGCTTTGTGAAAATATATGCTAACTGATCTTTAGTTGGTACAAATTCTAAGTAGATATCATGATTTTGAACATGATCTCTAATAAATGATACCTAATCTCTATATGTTTAGCTTTGGAATGCAACACTGGATTCTTTGTCAGACTTATAACACTAGTATTATTACATCTGATGGCTGTATCAATATATTTCAAACCAAAATCACGTAATTATTGTTTAATTTATAAAATCTGAGCACATCAACTACCAAAAACTAAATATTCAACATCAATAGTTGATAATGCAATAGATGTTTGTTTCTTGGAAACCATGATATAATCATGCTTTCAAGAAATTGATAAGTTCCTGAGGTATTCTTCCTATCTACATTATATCTAGTAGAATTTGCATCTGAGTACCCAATCAATTCAAATTCTGACACTTTTGCATATTAGAAATTGAGGTTTGGAGTGTCTAAAAGGTATCTAAGGATTCTTTTTACAACAATGAGATGTGATTCTCTAGGATCTGACTGAAATCTAGCACACATATAGACACTAAACATTAGGTCTGGTCTACATGCATTTAGGTATAATAAAGATCTTATCATGCTTCTATAAATTTTATGATCAATAGATTTATCTTTTTCATCCTTATACATCTTTATTGATATGCTTATTAGTTTTCCATATCTTTTATTGTCTTCAGTGTTGAATTTCTTCAGCAGTTCTTTTGTGTACTTTTCTCAATGGATGTAAATTCCTTTTTTCATCTGCTTAACTTGCAGTCCTAGAAAGAAGTTAAATTCTCTCATCAAACTCATTTCGAATTCACCCTACATTGTCATACAAAACTCTTAACAAAAAATCTCATTATTTGCTCTAAATACTATATTATCAATATAAATCTGAACTATAAGAATATCATTCATTGCATGCTTAATGAAGAGAGTGGTATTAACTTTACCCCTTGAAAAACCTTTCTCAAATAGGAATTTGCTTAGCCTCTCATACTAGGCTCTAGGAGCCTGTTTCAAACTATAGAGAGCTTTCTTGAGTTTGAAGACATAATTTAGACCATGAGGATCTTCAAACCCAAGGGGTTGTTACACGTAAACCTCTTCATTAATGACTCTATTTAAGAATATACTCTTTACATCCATCTGATATAACTTGAAATCCATATGGGATGCAAATGCAAAGAGCATTTTGATGGCTTCTATCCTTGTAATAGGGGCGTATGACTCTTTAAAGTCAATACCTTCTTCTTGATAGTACTCCTTTGCTACTAATTTTGGCTTATTCCTTACTACAATTCCTGATTTATCCAATTTATTTCTAAAGACCCATTTAGTACCTATAACTAATTGGTAATCTAGTCTTGGAACAATAATCCACATATCATTTCTTTTAAATTAATCCAATTCTTCTTGCATAGCTAAAATCTAGTTTTCATTTTCTAAAGCTTAGTCTATGCAAGTTGGCCCTAGTTGAGAAATGAATGCAAAATTGTCATATACTTGGTGATAAGATGATCCAATTCTAACCTAATTACATACATCACCAATTATCTAGTTTTCAGGATGAGTATGCATGAACCTCCAATCTTTGGGAAGAGATGTGTTACCTTGCTCATTTACCTCTGTTGTAGATGGTTCAACTTCATCCGATGATGTTTCTGATTATGGAGCTTCTACTTGTTTATCTTGTAACTTTAGTTGCTCCACATTTGTTGCAAGGTTTTCTTGTTTATCATCGAAATCACTAGTTCTTTTTATAGAGTTAGTATGTTTGTCAAATTTAACATGAATAGATTCTTCTATAATCTTAAGTTTTGAGTTGTATACTCTAAATGCCTTCCTAACAATGGAATAACCAAGGAATATTCCTTGATCAGATTTGCTATCAAATTTCCTAAGGTTTTCCTTATCATTGTTAAAAATAAAGCATTTGTAGCCAAAAGTATGAAAATAAGAAATATTTGATTTCTTGCCATAAAACAATTCAAATGGAGTTTTATTGAGTAAGGGCCTAGTGAAGATTCTGTTGATAATGTTGCATACGGTGTTCAATGCTTCAACCCAAAAATATTGAATTAGATTGTATTCACTCAACATAGTCCTTGCCATCTCTTACAAGGATTTGTTTTTTCTCTCAACTACATTTTGTTGGGTGTTCTTAGTGCAGACAAAGTTTGAAGAATTACATTGCTTTTACAAAAATTTGTGAACCTATGATTTTCAAACTCTCCACCATGATCACTCCTTG
The DNA here is from genome assembly GCA_036873735.1 of Pouteria campechiana. NCBI lineage: Eukaryota > Viridiplantae > Streptophyta > Magnoliopsida > Ericales > Sapotaceae > Pouteria > Pouteria campechiana. The sequence continues at coordinate 11,329 of JAYJMB010003011.1, forward strand.
TGGTAATAATATAAGAGCTTTGTTCATTCTACACGTGCTTGGTAAATACTTTAAAAAATGAAAAAGCTTCATCTTTGGAGGCTAGAAATATTACCTACTTGAATCTACTATAGTCATCAATGATGACATATGCATAATGTTTCCCTCCAAGGCTTCTAGTTCTTGTTGGTCCAATTGGATTCATATGTAGCAACCAAAGGAGTTTTGTTGTGTATACTTCTTTATCTGATTTAAATGATTCCTTTACTTGCTTACCTTTCAAGTAAGCTTCACAAAACCTTCCTTGGTCAAATTTAAGTTTAGGTAAGCCAAAAATAAGATCCTTATTATATAGTTTGTCAATCAATTTTTATTGGCATGTCCTAGCCTTCCGTGCCACAATATGAATTCATTATCATTAACAGCAAGACATTTAGCATGGATATCAGAAATATCAACCAAATATACATTTTCATGCCTTCTACCAAGTACTACAACTGAATGAGACTTATCTAGAATTGAACAAAATTGAGATTCAAACACAACTGTGTAGCCTTTGTAAAAAAAACTGACTAATACTTAGAAGATTGCGTTTGAATCGTTCTATAAGAAATATGTCTGAAATCATGATAGATGGTGGTTGGCCGACCTTACCAATCCCAACCACTATACCTTTTCCATTAACCCCAAAGGTCACTATTCTACCATATTTCATTTTTAGCTTCATGAATAGCTCCCTATTTCCTCACATGTGCCTTAAGTAACTACTATGAATATACCATTACTACTCCTTATGGCTCTTAAGCACACCTACATAGACAAAATTAAGTTTTAACTTTTGGTACCCATTGGGAATGGGTCCAAGTGAGTTAGTAGTAGAAAACTTTGGTACCCATTTCTTCATGGGTTCCACTATTCTAACTGATGGAGACTGAGTTGCATTTACTATACATGCAACTTCCTTGGGAACCCAAATCATGGTCTGTTTGGGTCCTTATTTTCTTCCAGAAGCATTGCTTTGTTTCTTATGTCATTGCTATCTACCTTTATTCTTAGGTTTGATTCTTAATAAGGTGGAAGTCAAGGTCCTTTTCAGGGTATTATTTTCAACCTTGACTTGCTCAAGTTCATTGATGGTATTTTGATTACTCTTGAGCTTGGAGTTTTCCTCCTTTAATTTTGAACATTTAATGGTAATTTTCTTAAGCTCCTTTCTAGTCTCTTTATATTTATTTTTCAAAATCATAAAGTCTAAGTATAGTTCATCTAACATCTACGCATAATTTGAAATTTCAGTGTCAAAGGTTACCTCTTCTTCATGGATGGCCATAAAGTTAATTCCTATGTGGAATTCATTTTGATCATTTTTGTTTGGCAAAAGCTAACTAATCTATGCTTTATGTTCTTCATCCTCTTCACTTTCACTCTCATTTATTATGTTCTCTAGCATTTCCCATTCTACTAGAGCCTTCTTTTTCTTTTCAAATTTTCTATTGGTTCTATCGTGATTGTTAATGTTGCTGTTTTATTATCAAAGTATGAGTTGTACTTCTTTTACTGATTACTTCACTTCTTGTTAGGTTCTGGCCAGTTAAACTTCATGTGCTAGTCTTTCCAAAATTGTAGCACGTGGGAGACTCTTTATATTTGTCTTTTCTTCTTGAATCATATTTTAAACTACTCTAGAATTTTGTCTTCTTTAACATGGACTTAAACCTTCATGTGATCATCGCCATGTTCTCATCATCATTTGCACTTGTTGATGCTTCACTTTGGGAGTTGTCAGCTTCTGACTCAACTCTAAGGGTGATTGTCTTCTTGCCCTTGGGATCTTCTACAGTTTGTATTTCATCAATACCTCATGAGTTATGAGAGAACTCATAAGCTCTTCAAGGCTCATCGTGTCTAGCTTCTTTACTTCCTAGATCGCTATTACTTTAGGCATCCATTGCCTTGATAATGACCTTAGTATTTTCTTCACCAACTTGGGTTGTTCATATTTCTCTCTTAGATTCTTTAACCCAATTGTTATGTTTTGGAATCTTCCAAACATGTCTAAAATCAACTCTATTTCCTTCATGCTGAAAGACTTGCATTCCTGCATAAGAAGATTTATTTTAGTTTCTCTCATTTGGTTTATTCCTTCATGAGCAACCTGTAGTTTGTCCTAGATTTCCTTGGTAGTATCCTCAAAGGGTGTAAGGTCATAGTAAAGGCAGCATTTTCCTTGACATCTCTTCCAACTACTTGGATGTCCTTAGTAGTATACTTGTCTTCTGTATTTAGGACAATCATCCCATTTTTAATAGTTAGCTACAATTGATAGTCTGCGATAATCAAGAAAATTTTCATTCTCATCCTCTAGTACCCATATTTGTGCTATCAAATAGTGGAGGTCTGGAAGTGGATTGACCCTCAACTGAAGTGTTATGGAAGGAGCTAGCCATTAGAATCTCTTCACAAGTTGTATAGACTGGTATGTAAGAAATAATAAGTGAAGTCTACTCTGATACCAATTATTGGTCCCTAGCTAATGGTGGCTCAAGAGAGGGGAGGGGTTGAATTGAGCCTTTAAAATTTTTAGCCAAGTTCAAAAGGCAGTGTTGAAATTAAATAGGAAAGATCACACAACATAATGAGACAATGGTTTTTATAATGGTTCAACCATTAACTGGGTACCTACTAAACTTCTCTGAGTTAGTCTCTCTTACTAAGCTCAGGTCCATTAACACTTATTGGTTTTCAAGCTCACTAATAAACCTATACAAGTTGGTTTTCAAAGCTCACCAACAACTTATACAACTTAGTTTTCAAAGTTCACCAACAACTTATACAATCTTTAGCAAGTTTCCCTGCTTGCTATTCGCTATAAGATGCAAGCTGCTTGCTTGCAAATGAGAAAACAATAAATAAACATGTACATAAATGAATGTCTCTTGATAGGTTGAGTGTATGAAGTATAGGGATAAAAACACAATAAATATAGTAGTAAAGAACAATAAAGATTAGTCTCCAAGTGTCATCAAATGATTTGCTTTAAATGCTTGTTTGAATTTAGCATAATGGAGTTGATCTTATGGAGTTAAATCTAGGGATACTGAAGTAAATTGTAACACCCCACTTTCTAGGTGTTACTGTAGGGCAGTATTGTAAGGCCCTGGAAAATTTTACAAATGTAAATTTTTGTTATTGTAAAGTTTTGCTAATTATGAAAAAGTTATGAAATTGAGTAGATTATTAATATAAACATGATGATGAGGTTGAGAATGTATCAAAGTGTGT